>BPLQ01003679.1:39708-286465 GCA_021605075.1 Caerostris darwini | reverse complement strand
TAACCTGGAGTAGAGAGCATGCATTGTGGACACCGCAACAGTGGTCTTGTGAGATGTTTTCCGATGAGTCCAGGTTTAGTCTGCAGTCTGATTCTAGCCGGACTTTCATATGGAGAGCGCCAGGTACCCGTTACCACCAAGAGAACACCATTGAACGACACCGTTGCAGTGGTGCAGGATGGCTCGTTTGGGGAGGAATTATTCTTGGTTCCAGAACTTACCTGCATGTTGAGAGTGTAACGATGACAGGCCACATCTATCGGGATGTCATTTTGGAACAACATGTACGTTTGTTTCGGGGCGCCATGGGTGCTGAATTTCTGTTTATGGTGGACAACGCCCGTCCTCACCGTGCAAACATTGTAGACGAATGCCTTCAATTGGAGGATATCACCCGTATGGATTGGCCATCATACTCACCGGACTTGAATTCAATAGAGCATGTGTGGAATATGCTTGGCCGACAAATTGCAGCCCGTCAACCCCCTCCCAGCTGTCAACCGGAACTACGGAGGGCATTGCTTGATGAGTGGTGTAATATTCCCCAAGATCAGATTGATAATTTGATACTCAGCATGCCTAGGCGTTGTAAGGCCTGTATTGCATCGTCCGGGAGACATACTCCATATTAACCATCATACTAACCATGTTATACTGTTTTTTGTAAATAGGTTCTTTTTTGAAATTTGCTCCAGGGAGTAAAAATCACAATTTTTATTAATTATGTCAAACATATAGCATCTTTTTTGCTCTTTACCTTTTGTTTAATAAATAGACTTTACAAATAAGTCAAATTTGTTTTGCTTCTGTCTCTTTCATTGCCTGAACTTCATTATCCTTAATTTATGGACATGAGTGTATTTACTGTTTTTTCAATATGGAAAAGGTAAATGTTTAAAAGAATGTCGTCGTTTAAGAAAATTACAGAAGCTTTCCTTCCATGTTTAAAGGATATGTTTGACTGGATTTCACACATTTAAGAAAATTTATCTTACACTTAAACGATAAAATTAACATTTTTCAATTATAATTCTAGTAAAATGTCTTCTATTTAAAAAATGATATATTTTTTTATAAATAGAGCATTTTTTCATAAAAATAATAAACTATTCTGTACCTTTTTTTAAAAAAAATCATTATAAATAAAATTACATGACAAAAATAAAAATTTACGACAATTGGCAATGATAATAAAAACATATAACAATAAGATAAACATTTTCCTTCCAACATTTCGAGCAAACTATCTTCTACTTAAAAATAATAATTTTTTTATAAATAGAGGATCTTTTCATAAAAATAATAAACTATTATGTACTGTAAAAAAAAATCAATAAAAATAAAAATACATGAGAAAAATAAAAATGTACGGCAACTGACAATAAAAACACATTGACAAGCCACCAGTGAGGATTGAACTCACGACCCCTGGTTTACAAGACCAGTGCTCTAACCACTGAGCTATGGCGACTTGCAGACGTTCGTATAACTCCGTTTTGCAACAATACCTTCATTATATTTACACAACTGTTTCCTTACGTTTACAGAAACCATTCAACTATTTTCGTCAAAGTTATAGCGCTAATTGATGAATGGCGGTAGGGATATTATTCTTTAACTGACGGAAGCAATCAAAAATGGGACACTATATTGGTTTGTTTCTCAAAACACCTGTTTAATAACTATGTAGCATAATTCTTTTTGTAAAGCTGCAATTACTTTCTTTTGCAGTGGATAATACTTGAAAATGGAACATAAAATGCGTTAAGCCGATACGTTAATCGTTATTTAACGCATTACGTAGAGGCCTGGTTAATCGTGACTACAACTTTGAAGGTACATACATAGTGATGACATTTAAAAGGTTCACAACCTTTCTCTCTTTCTCCCAGATTTTCCGGTGCATGCCGAGAATGGGATTCATCACATCCCTTCCCAGTATAACCATGTTGTTTTTCACCAGTTGTCGTGGTTACGAGCAAACCTGTATTAACTTTAACTATTTATCTTTGAATAATTTGTTGTGATCTTACCTTATTGTTAACGTTATTCTCGTACTTACCTATGACATACTTTTGTCATTGACCATGGTCTGAAGAGTATTCCTTTACTACATTAACTATAAATGAGAAAATAATATATATATATAGAGAGAGAGATTTTGCAGACTTTTTTCAGAGGGGAAATTATTATTATGACGCACAGAAAGTTTTTACATAAAAGATTATCAAAGATTTGAAACTATCCCCATTTGAATGCTAATTACCTTCACTTTACTTAACACAACATCTAAGCTCGCTAAAATTCTTGTCATCAGCAGCCTAACAAGTGAGTGTTGCGAATGAAATTAAAAAAAAATAAATAAATAAACGTATTAAAAAAATTTCAAAATTATAAAATTACAAAATACGACTTACAGAAATAAGTAATATGAAGGTATTACATAAATAACATATGAATACATAAACAACAAATTCAAATCCACAAAGGATTTGGTGCAGATGTTTTAATAAACATGATGATGAATATTACGATAGAGTTCAAATATGAGTTATGAAAGGATGCCCAATTCTGCTTGTCAACATACCAATATGCCAATATTCAATTTATGTTCACTGAATATTATGAAAAGAAAATCTCATGTAAGAGAAAAAAAATTTTTACAACGTTTCAATCCCAAATAAGAAAATTATCTGCGGTGATTTTTATTTTCGAATATTTTGTAACACGAGGAATTAATTAATAATAAAAAAGCTATCACAAATGAATGAATTGCCTATATTAATATACGAATTGTCTTGTAAAACTGGAGAAAAAATTTTAATCTGGCTTGTTTCTTGTGTAATGTTTAAAGCACGCATTTTTTTAAACAGTCAACTTCTGTGTATTACTAACTTATCCATTCGTTTTATCACATAGAACTTAGTATAACAAACAGTTTTTTATCCATTCGATAATCTTATAACAATCATGAAAATAACGCTCGTATATACTGTGCGATTATTTTTATTATGCTTAGCTTTATTACCATGCCCTGATATGTTTATTATTGTTTCGAATCATATTCTTCGTTAGTTTTCAAAAGATCAAAAGATGGGATACATGTAATGTTTTATTAAATATAGGTAAAATTTGCTTTGAGTTTCATTTTTTTAACTATATAACATAAAAGATTTTACAATAAAGTTTGAAAATTATTTAATTTTAATATACTGCATTCCTATAATAATTTACAAAAGTGAATACCAATAAAGATTAACTTTCAAGTTTTACAAAACTGTTATATATGCTAAAATAAATGGTTATAATATATTATGAAAAAGGGTAATGATAAAAACAAAGTTTCATGATTGATTAAACATCTTTCACAATTTAGGAAACAAAATAGTTGCTCAAGATAACTTTATATAAAACTTTTGCATCAAAAATTTATAGAAATTATTGTCACAGAAGACATATTTTTATAAAATATCAAAACTCAGATTAAAAAACATTTTACTCTTCAATCAGTTGTGAATATACATTTCTTAAAAACTACGATACATTCGTAATTTCAAATACCTGAATATTAATCAGCAAACATTATCACATTATGCATTCGCCTATTTCCCTCAAAAATATAAACAAAAACCATATTTATAACTACATCTCGAAAACTCTTAATTTATATCCCATAAAAGCTTTCATAATATTCATAAATATTTTCATTTCAAATATGCAGAAATTTTACTTCTCAGTAGAATTTCAGCTAACCATTTTGATTTAAATTAGATAAATGTGACTCACTTAGAGTTTTAAATTTTTTGCTCTTTTAAAAGTTCATGCGTAAAATTGAGTGAGAGTGCATTTTATTTAAAATGAAAGACTTCTAAGAATGAACAAATTACTTCATTCAACGAGGAATTATTTCAGGAGATTCATGACGCAGGAATTATTGATGCCCCTACTCCGTCAAAAAGAAAACAGAGCGATTTATTCTCCTTATTTCACTTTCCAAGTTATCAAAAAATGGAATAAAATGATGAACAAGAACATTCTTCGTATTTTCTAAACGGGTAAAATAATTTTCAATCCATGATAATTCAATTCAATTTTAATCCATTTCATAAATTAGTTTAAAGTAATAAAACAATAAAAATGATAGGTAAATTATTTTTAAAAAAAATTTTAATAAGACAGTTTAATATTACAGTTCAATTCAATTTGTTTTTAAAGTATGAAAAGTGAAATTGAAGATTCAAGTATTTCTAAAATATGTATACGAAAATAAATATTTCACTGCAAGCATCAATTTCCTTATAAAACCATGTTTTGCTTAATAATGTAAAAGAGGAGTTTGTTCCAAAAATTAAAACTTTTTACTGTTTACTGGAAGATTATGACTCGGCGTTGTCTAATTACAGAAAATAAAATACCTTTTTTTTTTATTCTATAAATTTAATTTGGAAAAAAAAAAAAAATATTTTTTTATATATTTTATTATGTATTTTGAAATATATTTTTATATATTTATTTTATATGTTTTTATATATTTATTTTATATATTTTTTATATTTGTTAACTCAGAAAATGGTTAGTTATATAAAGAAAACCAAAAAATATTATATACATTATATAAGATACTCTTTATTATTTATAATATTTGGCGCCTTTTGCGAAAAATTTCACTTCGTTTTTGCAGAATATTTTCGGAAGAAAATCTCATGTAAGAGAAAAGGCTTTTTTTGCAAAGTTTCAATCCAAGTAAGAAAATCTCAAGAAAAGAAAATGATCTGGGGAAGTTTTCATATTTGAACAATTTGTAAAATAAGGAAAAATTTAATACTCATAAAAGAATAACAAATAAATAAAAATTAATATGTGAGTTTCTTTGTAATACTGAAGGAAAACTTTGAATCTAACTTGTTTATTTTGTAATGATTAAAGCACGTATTTTTTTATCAGTTAACTCAATGTTTTATTAACTTTGTTTGATGTTATCTGTGCGTTTTATCTCATTGGTCTTAGTATAACAAATTATTTTTATGTAAACGATATTCTTATAACAATCATGAAAAGAACTTTCGTATATAGTGTGCGATTATCTTTATTTTGTTTATCATTATTACCTTTCCCTGATATGTTTTTTTATTGTTTTGAATCTTTTCGGTTGAATAGTTTTCAGTTGATCAAATAATAGAATATGTGCAATGTTTTTAAATATAAGTAAAATTCTCTTTGAGTTTCACATTTTAACTATATAGTATAAATAAAAAAACAGTAAAAAAGTTTTTCAATAACTTATGAAAATTATTTAATCTTAATTATTTATTCTTATAGTAAATTTCAAAACAGAATACAGCTGAAGATTAACGTTCAAGTTTTACAAATTTGTCAGGTATGCTAAGTGAATGAACGATTATGATATAATATGTAAAGTCATGATAGCGATAAAGAAAAATTTTCATGATTGATTAACACATCTTTTGCAAGTTTGGTGACAGAAAATAGTTACTGAAGATAATTTTATATATACTTTTCTATCAAATCGATATTTGTTAGAAATTATTCTCATAGAAAACATTTCTTTATAGAATGTCAAATATCAGATTAAAAACATTTTTTCAATTAATTCTGCATATGCATTTCTGTGAAGAATACGATACATTCGTAATTTGGAATACATGAATGAACATTAATCAGCAAGTATTATCTCATCATGAATTCCCCTATTTCCATCCGAAACATAAACACAAACCATATTTATAACTATACTGCGAAATCTGTAATTTATATCACATAAATAATTACATGATATTCATAAATATTTCATTTCAAAAACATAGAAATTGCACATCTCAATATAAATTCAACCAACCATTTTGATTTAAATTAGATAACTGATTCACTTTGGGTTTTAAATTTTTTTTCTCTTTTAAAAGTTCACGTGCAAAATTGAGTGGGGCTTCATTTTATTTAAAAAGAAATACTTCAAAGAACGAATAAATTACTTCATTCCACGAATCGCTATTTCAGGAGATTCATGACTCAGGAATTATGCATGCCTCTACTCCGCTCCGAAAGAAAACAGAACGATTTATTCTTCTTAGTTCACTTCTCTAAGTTATCAAAAATGGAATAAAATGATGAACAACACCTTCTTCACATTTGCAAAATGGATAAAAAGATTTTCAATTTATGATTCCTTCAATTCATATATTATTTAAAGTAATAAAGCAATGAATATTATGACATCAAATCTTTTTTTTAAAATTTAAATGGGATAGTACAATATCCCAATTGAATTCCATCTATATAAAGTATGAAAAGTGAAATTGGTGATTAAAGTCGTTCTATTATCGGTGGAAGCATTAACTCGGAGATTGCTTAGTTACAGCAAAAAATGTTAAGATTCGATACATTTTATTAGGAAAAAAATACGAAAATATCCTTTTGCAAACTTTGAAGGAAAAATTATTTATAAATTGAAAAAAGACTTTTGAATAGGAGGAAAAAATTTTCTTAAAAAATAATATTGCCAAATATACTTCGAAAAGTCATCATTTAAATTTTAAGAAAATTTATAAAGACTAATTAAAATTTAATAACCATATAACTTTGATAACTAGCTAAATGATTAACTTTATCAAATACTTTTAACTTAATATATCACCTAATAGTTTGCGTAATACTCATAAACATTTTCATTTAAAAACCTAGAAATTTCACGTCTCAATCTAATTTCAACCAACCATTTTGATTTAAATTAGATAACTGATTCACTTTGTGTTTTAAATTTTTTTTCTCTTTTAAAAGTTCATGAGCAAAATTGAGTGAGACTGCATTTTATTTAAAATGAAATACTTTAAAGATTGAATAAATGACTTCATTCCACGAATCTCTATTTCAGGAGATTCATGACGCAGGAATTATTTATGCCTCTACTCCGAAATAAAACTGATCGATTTATTCTTCTCTCTAAGTTAACAAAAAATGGAATAAAACGATGAAAGCAACATCATTCTTCACATTTTCAAAGTGAGTAAAATGATTTTCAATTTATGATTTTTCATTTTCTTAATTTAGCTTAAAGTAATAAAACAATGAAAAATATCGCATCAAATCATTTTTTTAAATTTAAATAAGACAGTTTAATATCACAATACAATTCAATTTGTTTAATTTAAATACGAAAAGTGAAACTGATGATTCAAGTATTTCTGTTATCAGTGCAGGCATTAATGCCCTTATAAAACTATTTTTTGCTTAATAATTTATTAAAGATGAGTGTATTATAAAAATTAAAACTTTTTACTGTTTACTAGAAAATATAACTCAAAGATTGCGTAGCTACAAAAAATAAAATAGTTTTTAGATTCGGTAAATTTTATTAGGAACAAATATTGTGGCTTTGCAAACATTTTTTGCATTTTGCAAACTTTTAAGGCAAAATAATTCTAAATAACTACTTATTAATAAAATATAAACATTTGAAACAGAGGATAAAATTATTATAAACAACGTAATCACATACTTTTTCGAAAAATGATCATTTTAATTTCTCGAAAATTTCTGAAGATGTATAAAATTTTAATCATTTAAAATTTAATCATTTATTTTGATTGCTGTTGTGCTTATTTTTAAAAAGTCCTCATTGTTTAAAAAAGATTTCAAAAGACCAATAGAAATTTAATATTGATTTAATAATTAAATGTTTAATTATTTATTTTGGTTGTTGTTGTGCACACAAGCACAACAACCAAAATAAACGTTTAAAAAATTAATAATCGCAATAAGGGATCTAGGAAACCTTTTTTTATTCATACTGATACAATATAATCATTAAGTAATGTCGTAACGGAAGTTTTTTTCTTTATTTTAATAAACAATTTTGGAAAAATTATTCCAAAATTAAATGTAATCTTGAAAAAATTAATTTTCTATTTTAATACATGCGGAACATACTAGATTTTAAAAAAATGTATTGTTTTTCTGAAATTTTCAAAACTTTTTTTTTAAGATTTGTGATTTATTGTTTAATAAATAACAATTCCTAATACAGGAAAAAATTCACACGGTAATTTGCAGTCACCTAGAATAATTGAACTCATGACCCCTGGTTTACAAAAATCAATATTTTAATCATGGTTATAACGGCTTGTAAAAATTGCATCAGCGCACATCATTTTAAAATAACTGTCAAAAATGTACTATTTTCTCAGTTTGAAAAGGCAAATGATTATAACAATAACGAATTTCATATTTCACGGGATTTCAAAAAATTTAAGTAAATTTATCTCAAATTTTAAACGATAAAATTATTAACATTTTTCTATTTCAATTTGATTTCTATAATATATTCAAATTAATATATTAATAACAATATATGTATATATATATAATAACAATAATAATATACAATAACAATAACAATATATATATTAATAACAATAACAAATTAATATATTAATAATATTAATCTATTCAAATTAATTTTATTTGTAAATACATGATTTTTTCATAAAAATTAATAAATTATTATTCACTTTAAAAAATCAAATTATAATTATGCAATAAAACACATACGCCATCTTACAAGCCACCAGTGAGGATTGAACTCACGACCCCTGGTTTACAAGACCAGTGCTCTAACCACTGAGCTAAGGCGGATTGCATGTGCACCTATAACTCATTTTCATCGCAGTATCTTCATTACACTTAAACAACTGCTTCCTTACGTTTAAAGAAACAGTTCAATTTTTTAAGTCAAAGTTATAGTGAAAAATGTTGAATGGCGGTTGGGATAAGATCTTTAATTTATAGAAGCCATCATAAATATAACACTATACGCCATTGTTTCTCAAAACACTTATTGTATTACTATATCGATTAATTCTTTTTATAAAACTGCAATTACTTTCTTTCACAGTGGAGAATACTTGTAAATGGAACTCAAAATTCATTAAGGCAAACGTGTAACAGGTTCGTCGTTGCTTAATGCATCACGTAGAGAACTGCTACATCGTAACCACAATTTTGATAACACATACATAATGATGGCATGCAAGAGATTCACAACCTTTCTCACCTTTTCCCAGATTTTCCGGTGCATGCCGGGAAAGGGATTTATCATATCCTTTCCCAGCATGCACATATTGTTTTTCACTTAGACTTCAGCAGTTGTCATGGTTACGAGCAAACCCCTCTTAACCACAACTATTTACCTTTCAATGATTTATTGTAATAGTACCTTATTGTTAACGACACTATTGTCTAAAGATGCCAAAGGAACGTGTTGGAGATATCGCGAATGAATATTTGGATATGCGAAAGTTCTGTTCAAAGTGGGTGCCGCGCGAGCTCACAATCGACCAAAAACAACAACGTATTGATGATTCTAAGCAGTGTTTGGAGCTGTTCAATCGTAATAAACCCGAATTTTTGCGTCGATATGTGACAATGGATGAAACATGGCTCCATCATTTCACACCGGAGTTCAATTGACAGTCAGCTCAAAACAGACAGTCATGAACACTCAAAATGCTATAACTTCACTAAAAATGCTATAACTCTCATATTAATAGTGCAGCAGCTGGTCAAACTTATACACGTGTCTTTTGAAGGATAGGGCTAACTAAAAATCATGTGGATTTAATGCTAGTAGCGCCATCTATGTGTTAGCTTACGTGCTTTTCAGCCCACTTGTTATTTCGATTATGATTTATGAAAAGATGCCCAATTCTGCATGCCACTATTCCAATATGCTATTCAATTCATGTTCATAGATTATTATGAAAAAAAAAATCTCAAGTAAGAGAACAAACATTTTTTTTTTCCAAAATTTCAATCCCATGTAAGAAAATCTTAAGAGAAGAAAATTATCTGTGGTAAATTTTATTTTTGAACATTTAGTAACATAAGTAATAATTTAATAATAAAAAAACAGTAACAAATAAATGAAATTTAGTATGAGAGTTGCTTTGTAAAAGTGGAGAAAAACTTTTAATCTCATTTGTTTCTTGTGTAAGGATTAAACACGTATTTTTTTTAATCCATTAGCTGGGATATTTTATTAATTTTTTTGAAATTATCTATGCGCTTTATCACATAGGGCATAGTATAACAAATAGTTTTTTTATGCATTCGATACTCTTATAGCAATCATGAAAATAACTTTCGTATATAGTGTGCGATTATCTTTATTATACTTCTCTTTATTATCTTTTCCTGATATGTTTATTATTATTTTGAAACATTATCTCTGTTAGTTTTCAGTCGATCAAACAATGGATATATGTGATGTTTTTTAAATATGTGTAAAACATGCTTTGAGTTTCAATTTTTAACTATATAATGTAAACGTTTTTGCAATAAACTATTAAAATAAAATTGAATAATTTTTATAATTGAATAATTTTTATGCAAGTTTAATTAGTTTTATCATTTAATTAAATTATGAAATAATTTAATTTAATGAATGAACCGAATATGATACATTATGTAAAATGATGATTGTGATAAAAACAAATTTTCGTGCTTGATTTAACGATCGTTATGATCTTTTGTAGTTTAGGATACAAAATAGTTACTAAAGATAATTTTAATTAACACTTTTGTATCAAAAATTGTTAGAAATTATTCTGAACGAAAACATTTTTTTATTATTAAATAACAAATATCAGAATTGAAAACTTTTTTTACTTTTCAATTAGTTTTGAATATACATTTCTTAGAAAAATAACGAAACATTAGTAATTTCGCATACATGCATTAATATTAATCAGCAAACATTATCTCGTTATGCGTTCCCCTATTTCCATCAGAAACATAAATACAAACCATATTTATAATTATAACTCAAAAACTCTTAATTTATATCACATAATATGTTTTATAATATTCATAAATATTTTATTTCAAATTACAGAAAATTCACTTCTCAATATAGTTTCAGCCAACCATTTTGATTTAAATTAGATTACTGTGACACACTTTGGGTTTAAATTTTTTCTCTTTTAAAAGTTCATGTTCAAAATGGAGTGAGACTGCATTTTATTTAAAATAAAATACTCCAAAGAATGAATAAATTACTTCTTTCAACGAATCTCTATTTCAGGAGATTCGTGACGCAGCAATTATTTATGCCTCTACTCCGTCAGAAAGAAAACAGAACGACTTATTCTTCTTACTTCACTTTTCTAAGTTATCAAAAAATGGAATAAAACGATAAACAACATAATTCTTCACATTTTCAAAACGGATAAAATGATTTTCAATTTAGGATTGTTTCGTTTTATAAATTAGCTTAAAGTAATAAAGCAATGAAAAATATCGCAACAAATCTTTTTTTTAAAATTTAAATAGGACAGTTTAATATCCAATTCAATTCAATTTGTTTAATTTAACTATAGAAAGTGAAACAGACGATGAAAGTATTTCTAATTATCGGTGCGAGCATCAATTTCCTTATAAAACTATTTTTGCCACTATTCTAATATGTTGTTATTCAATTCATGTTTACAGAATATTATGAAAAAAAAAATCTTATGTAAGGGAAAAGACATTTTTTGTAAGGTTTCAATCTCCAGAAAATCTCAAGAAAAAAAATTATCTGAGGTAATTTTTATTTTTTAACATTTTGTAACATAAGGAATAATTTAATAATTGAAAAACAACAATAAATAAATAAAAATTATTATGTGAGCTGCTTTGTAAAACTGAAGAAACACTTATAATGTAACTTGTTTTTTGCGAAATAATTAATACATTTAGTTTTAATCAGATAGCTTCTATTCTAGAAATCTTAATTGAATGTTTTATTAACTTTTTTGAAGTTATGTATGCTTTTTAGTATAACAAATAGTTTTATATTCATTCGATAATCTTATAACAATCATGAAAATAACGTTCGTATATGCTGTGCGATTATCTTCATTGTAATTATCTTTATTATCTTTCGATAATACGCTTATTATTATTTTGAATCATCCTCTCTGTTAGTTTTCAGTCGATCAAAAGATGGGATACATATAATGTTTTTAAATATGAGTAAAATTCGCTTTGAGTTTCATTTTTTTAACTATATATTGTAATAAGGTTTTGTATAAAGTATGAAAATTATTTAGTTTTAGGAATAAATTTAATTTAAAGAATGAACCGAATATGATATATTATGTAAAATTATGATCATGATAAAAACAAATTTTCATAATTGATTAAACATCTTTTGCAATTTAGGATTTGCAATTTTATTTAAAACTTTTGTATTAAAAATTGTTAGTAAATATTGCCATGGAAGATATTTTTTTCTGAAATGTAAAATACCAGTTTAAAAACATTTTTTCTTTTCAATTAGTTCTGAATATTCCTTCCTTAGAAAAATAAAGATACATTCGTAATTTCGAATACATGAATGAATATTGATCAGCAAATATTATCTTATTGTGAATTCACCTATATCCATCAGAAACACAAGAAATCATATTCATAATTATATCTCAAAAACTCAAATTTATATCACATAAAAGTTTTCATAATATTCATTTAGAAAAAATTTAGAAAAACGCAGAAATTTCATGTCTCAACATTGTCAGCCAACCATTTTGATTTAAATTTGATTATTGGGACTCACTTTGGGTTTTAAATTTTTTTCTTTTAAAGTTCATGTGAAAAATTGAGTGAGTCTGCATTTTATTTAAAATGAAATACTTCAACGAATGAATAAATTACTTCGTTAAACGAATCTCTATTTCAGGAGATTCATGACGCAGGAATTATTGATGCTTCTACTCCGTCCGAAAGAAAGCAAAGCGATTTATTCTCCGTACTTCACTTTTCTAAGTTATCAAAAATGGAATAAAACGATGAACAACATCGTTCTTCGCATTTTCAAAAATTGATAAAATGATTTTCAATTTAAGATTCTTTCATTTTATAAATTAACTTAAAGTAATAAAGCAATGAAAAATATCTTATCATATCTTTTTTTTAAATTTTAAATAGGACGGTTTCATATCCAAATTCAATATAATTTGTTTAAAGTATGGAAAGGGAAACTGATGATTCAAGTATTTCTGTTATCGGTGCAAGCATTAATTTCCTTATAAAACAATTTTTTGCTTAATTATATATTAAAGAGGAGAGTAGTTCAGAAATTAAAACTTTTTTCTACAAGAATATTACTCCGTTTTAGTTATAGATAATTAAATATTTTTTGTATTCAGTAAATTTTATTATCAAAAAATATCATTAGAAAAGAGTAAAATTATCATTTAGCAAACTTTAAAGGAAAAATTATTCTGAACAACTATTCATAAGTAAATAAAAAAAGACTTTTGTAAAGGAGAAAAAAAAATTATTAAAAAAAAAAACAGTACAATCACGTGTGTTTCGAAAAATCAACACTTTAATTTGAAGAAAATTTCTGAAGAACATTAAAAATTTAATAATTTAATAATCAAATGTTTAACAGTTTATTTTTTGTTGATATTGTGCACAAAATCATAACAACAACTAAAATAAACTTTAATGTATCGTCTTCAGAAAAATAACGAACCGTTTGTAATTTCGAATACATGAATTAACATATATCATCCTCAATATAAATAGAAACCCTATTTATAACTAAATCTCGAAAACTCTTAATTTATATCACATAAAAGTTTTCATAACATTCATAAATATGTTCATTTCAAAAACGCAGAAACTTCATTTCTCACTATAATTTCAGCCAACCATTTTGATTTAAATTAGATGACTGTGACTCACTTTGGTTTTAGAATTTTATTTCTCTTTTAAAAGCTCACGCGCAAAATTGAGTGAGACTGCATTTTATTTAAAATGGAATACTTCAAAGAATGAATAAATTACTTCATTCCACGAATCTCTATTTCAGGAGATTCATGACGCAGGAATTATTTATGCCTCTACTCCGAAATAAAACTGAGCGATTTATTCTTCTTACTTTACTCTCTAAGTTAACAAAAAATGGAATAAAACGATGAACAGCAACATCATTCTTCACATTTTCAAAATGGGTAAAATGATTTTCAATTTATGATTTTTCAATTTCTTAATTTAGCTTAAAGTAATAAAGCAATGTAAAATATGGCATCAAATCTTTTTTTTAAATTTAAATAAGACAGTTTAATATCACAATGCAATTCAATTTGTTTAATTTAAATATGAAAAGTGAAACTGATGATTGAAGTATTTCTGTTATCTGTGCAAGCATTAATTTCCTTATAAAACTATTTTTTACTTAATAATTTAAAGAGGAGATTATTATTTCAGAAATAAAAACTTCTTATTGTTTACTAGGAAATTATGACTCAGCGTTGTCTAATTACAGAAAACAAAATATCATTTTTTTTTATTCTGTAAATTTTATATGGAAAAAAAATATGTTTTATATATTTTTTTGTGTATTTTGAAATATATTTATATATATTTTTTATATTTGTTAACTCAAAAAATAGTTAGTTATATAAAGAAAAACCAAAAAAATATTATATACATTATATAAGATACTCTTTATTATTTATAATATTTGGCGCTTTTTGTGAAAAATTTCACTTCGTTTTTGCAGAATATTTTCAAAAGAAAATCTCATGTAAGAGAAAAGATCTTTTTTGCAAAGTTTCAATCCCAAGTCAGAAAATTTCAAGAAAATAAAATTATCTGTGGTAATTTTATTTGAACATTTTGTAACATAAGGAATAATTTAATGACCAAAATACAATAACAAATAAATAAAAACTACTATGAGAGTTGTTCTGTAAAAGCGAAGAAAAACTTTTAATCTAATATGCTTCTTGTGTAATGATAAACACACTTATTTTTTAATCAGTTAATTTCCATGTTATCTTAGCGTTTTATCACATAAGAATTAGTATAACAAATAGTTTTGTATGCATTCGATAATCTTATAACAATCATGAAAATAACTTTCATATATAGTGTATGATTATCTTTTATATGCTTATCTTTTTTTTCTCTGATATGTTTATTATTGTTTTGAATCATCCTCTCTGCTAGTTTGCAATCAATCAAACATGGATTATATGTCATGTTACGAAATTCATGTGAATTTCGCTTTGAATTTCATTTTTAACTGTATCATGTAAAAGGCTTTTGCAATAAACTATGGAAATTATTTAATTTCACTAAATTATATTCCTATAATAATTTTCAAAAATGAATACAGCGGAAGATTAACGTTCAGGTTTTACAAAATTGTCAGGTATGCTAAATAAATAAACGATTATGATATATTATGTGAAATGAAGATATCGATGAAAAAAAAATTCTTAATCGATTAAACATCTTTTGAAATTTAGGAAACAAAATAGTTACTAAAGATAATTTTACATAAAAGTTTTGCATCAAAATTTGTTAGAAATTATTCTCAATAGAAAACATATTTATATAAAATGGCAAATATCAGATTAAAAACATTTTTACTTTTCAATTAGTTCTGAATAAACATTTCTTAGAAAAATATGATACATTAATAATTTCGAATATAGAAATTAATATTAATCGGCTACCAGTATCTCATTTTGAATTCGTCTATGTCCATCAGAACATAAATAGAAACCATATTTATAACTAAATCTCGAAAACTCTAGTTTATATGACATAAAAGTTTTCATCATATTCATAAATATTTTCATTTCAAAACATAGAAATTATACTTCTCAATATAGTTTCAGTCAACCAAGATTTAAACTAGATATATAGATGACTGTGTATTAAAATTTTTTCTCTTTTAAAAGTCCATGTGCAAAATTGAGTGAGATTGCATTTTATTTAAACGAAATACTTCAAGGAATGAATAAATTACTTCATTCAATGAGGAATCATTTCAGGAGATTCATGACGCAGGAATTATTTATGCCTCTACTCCGTCAGAAAGAAAACAGACCGATTTATTCTTCTTACTTCACTCTCTAAGTCATCAAAAAATGGAATAAAAAGATGAACAACATCGTTTTTCGCATTTTCAAAATGGATAAAATGATTTTCAATTTAAGATTCTTCCGTTTCATAAATTGCCTTAAAGTAATAAAGCAATGAAAAATATTTTTTAAAATCGTATTTTTTAAATTTAAATAGGACAGTTTTTAAAATCACAATTCGAATCAATTTGTTTAAGGTATGAAAAGTGATACTGATGACTAAAGAGTTTCTGTTATCACTGCAAGCATTAATTTTCTTTATTAGAAATCAAAATTTTTATTTTTATTGTTGTATTTTAGAAATCAAAATTTTTATTGTAAATAGAAAATTATCACTCGGAGATGCCTAGTTACAGAAAATAAATTTTTTTTTTTATGATTCGGTTAATTTTATTGGGAAAAAACATCGGGGAAAAAATTATCAAATCAAATTTTTAAGAAAACTTATTATGAAACTTATCATTATTTATCTCTGTCAAATTTATCATTACCAAATCATATCCTTATCTAATCATTATCATATATCATTATCATACTTTTAAGGAAAAATTATTCTGAATAACAGTTTATAAATAAAAAAAAGGCCTTTGAAGCTTAACAGCATTGAAAACAACACAATCATATATATTTCGAAAAATCATCATTTTAATTTCAAGAAAATTTCTGAAGACCAATACAAATTTAATATTAAATTTAATAATTTATTTTTGTTGTAACGTACATAAGCCCAACAATAGCCAAAATAGACTGTTAAAAAGTTTAATAACTCCAATAAGAGTTCTAAATGCCTCTTATATTCATATCGATATATTATAATTATTATATGTTGATACACCGGATATTTCTTTCTTTATTTTAATAGACAATTTTAGAATTAAATTTAAGATGGAAAAAAAGAATTTTGTTATTTAACGCATGCAAAACATCTTAGACTTAAAAAAAAAAATTCTTCTTTTTTTTCTGATATTTTTAAAATTTTAATTTTTTTAAATAGTTCTGAATATAGTTTTCTTAGAAAACTACAATACATTAGAAATTCCGATTACATGAATTAATAATAATTAGCAAACATTATCTCATTATACATTCATTCACCTATTTCCATTCGAAAAATAACATAAACCATATTTATAACTAAATCTCAATAACTCTAATTTATAAATATTTTCATTTCGAAAACATAGACATTTCACTTTTCAACAAAGTTTCAGCCAACTGTGACTTAATTCGGGTTTTAATTTTTTTCTCTTTTAAACTTCATGTGCGAAATTGAGCGGGACTGAATTTTATTTAAAATGAAATACTTCATAAACTGAATAAATTACTTCGTTCAACGAATCTGTATTTCAGGAGATTCATGACAATCATGAAACTATTTATGCCTCTACTCCGTTCCGAAAGAAAACAGTGCGATTTATTCTTCTTATTTCACTTTTCTAAGTTATCAAAAAATGGAATAAAACGACTAACAACGTCATTCTTCACATTTTCAAAATGGGTAAAATGATTTTCAATTTAGGATTCTTCCATTTTATAAATTAGCTTAAAGTAATAGAGCAATGAAAAATATCACATCAAATCATTTTTTAACTTTAAATAGGACAGTTTAATATCCCGATTCAATTCAATTTGTTTTAAAGTATGAAAAGTGAAACTAATGATTCAATCGGTGAAAGCATCAATTTCCCTATAAAACTATTTTTGATTACAAATTTAAAGAGGTGATTATTTCAGAAATCAAAACTTTTTAATGTTTATTATAAAATTATGACTCGGTGTTGCCTAATTACAGAGAATAAAATATTTTAAGATTTTATAAATGTTATTAGGAAAAACTAACGAGGAAAAGTGCAAAATTATCATCTTCCAAACTTTTTATGAAAAATTATTCTGAATAATTTTTTATAAATAATAAAAAAGAATTTTGAAAAGTAGAAAGAAAATTTCTTAAAAAATAACACAATCTTATATAGTTCGAAAATTCTTTGAACTCTCTTTTTGATTCAAGTTCAATTTGATTTTTCAAAGATTCAATTTCGAACTCACAAACACTGGTTTACAAAACATCAGTTTCACCATGGTTTCGTAAGGATCCCAACAACACACACCATTTCAAAATAACTGCCAAAAACCTACTATTTTCTCGATTTGATAAGGTAATGGACATTTTCAGAAAATTTATTTTAAAAATTTAAATTTAAGCTTGAATAAATAATTTCCATATTTTAATCCATGCAAAACATCCTAGCTTTAAAAAGAAAATTGATTCTTTTTTCTGATATTTTTAAAAAATTTTTTATTGTGATTTATGAACTGTGAATTATGTTTCTGTAAAAATAAAAAAACCATTGCATTTATTAAAAAAATAACAATTAACGTTTATTTAAAAAATGACAACGTTCAGTTAAAAATAACTAACGTTTGTTTAAAAATAACTTACGTTTATATAAAAATAACTAATGTTTATTTAAAATATAATAATTAACGTTTATTTAAAAATAATAATTAACATTTATTTAAAAATAACAATTAACGTTTATTTAGGAAATAACAATTAAAGTTTATTTAAAAAATAATTAATGTTTATTTAATTAAAAACAATTGCTAACACAAGAAAAGAATACACACGACGATTTGCAACTATCTCATTATGCTTTCCCCTATTTTCCTCAGAATATAAACACAAACAATATTTATAATATGTCTGCAAAACTCTTAATTTACAACACATCAAAGTTTGCATAATATTCATAAATATTTTCATTTCAAAATACAGCCATTTCACTTCTCAATATAGTTTCAGCCAACCATTTTGATTTAAATTAGACTACTGTGGTTTTGGTTTTTAAATTTTTTTTTGTCTTTTAAATTTCATGTGCAAAATTGAGTGAGATTGCATTTTATTTAAAAGGAAATACTTCAAAGAAGAATAAATTACTTCATTCAACGAAACCCTATTTCAGGAGATTCATGATATCAGGAATTATTTATGCTCCTACTCCGTTCCGGAAGAAAACCGAGATATATTCTTCTTACTTCACTTTTCTAAGTTATCAAAAAATGGAATAAAAAACGATAAAGAACATCACTCTTCGCATTTTCAAAATGGATAAAGTGATTTTTTATTTAGTATTCTATCATTTCATAAACTAGCTTAAAGTCATAATACAATGAAAAATATCGCATCAGATCTTTTTTTTAAAATTTAAATAGGACAGCTTAATATCACATTTCAATTCAATTTGTTTAATTTAACTATGAAAAGCGAACTGATCATTCAAGTATTTCTGTTATCTGTGCAAGCATTAATTTCCTTATAAAACAATTTTTTGCTTAATAATTTAGTAAAGAGGAATATAGACACAGGAGACAAAATATTATAAAAAAAAATATCACGTAAGAGAAAAGATCATTTTTTTCAAAGTTTCAATCTCAAGTAAAAAATCTCAAGAAAAGAAAATTATCTGCGATAATTTTTATTTTTAGTAACGTAAAGAATTAGTAACGTAACATTTAGCGTAGTAACGTAACATTTACAATTTAGATTTAATAACGTAACATTTAGTAATGTAAGGAATAACTTTATAATCAAAAAACAATAATAAAATAAATAAAAACTAACATGAGAATTACTTTGTAGAAGGGGAGAAAATCTTTTAATCTAACTGGCTTCTTGTGTAATGACCAAAGCATGTATTTTTTAATCAGTTAACTTCGATGTTTTATTAACTTTCTGTAGTTACCTATGCAAAAGGCAAAGGTTGTGTATTTTTGGAGTGCCTGGGGACAGCATGAATAAATTTATACATGTATAAATTTATACATAAAAATTAATTTTACATACATTTTTATACATAAAAATACATACATTATTTTATACATTATTACATTATTTTATACATTATTACATATAAAAATACATACATAATTTTACATATATTTTTATACATAAAAAATAATTTTTAATTAATTTATACATGTATAAATTTATACATGTATAAATTTATGTTGTGAAAGTGATTTGTGATGTAACTTTTAAAAACAAGTCATTATGCATAAAAATTTTTATTTAGAATGAAATACATCAAAGAATGAATAAATGACTTCGTTCAACGAGGAATTATTTCAGGAGATTCATGACGCAGGAATTATTTATGCCTCTTCTCCATCAGAAAGAAAACAGAGCGATTTATTCTTCTTACTTCACTTTTTTAAGTTATCAAAAAATGGAATATAACGATGAATAACACCATTCTTCACATTTTCAGTCATTTTATTCTTTAGTATAACAAACAGTTTTTAAAGAAATCAATAATCTTATAACAATCATGAAAATAACTTTCCCATGTATTGTGCAATTATCATTTTTAGCTTTCCTTGTTATGTTTATCATTGTTTTGAATCATCCGCTCTGTTAGTTTTCAGTCGACCAAACAATGGGATATATGTCATGTTTTTAAATATACGGAAAATTCGCTTTGAGTTTCGTTTTTTAACTATATAATGTAAAAGGTATTGCAATAAACTATAAAAATTATTTAATTTTATGAATTAATTTAATTTAATGAATGAACCGAATATGATACTTCATGTAAAATGATGATTGTGATAAAAAAAAATTTTTTTTCATGCTAGATTTAAAGATCGTCATGATTTTTGTAATTTAGGATACGAAATAGCTACTAAAGATAATTTTGTATAAAACTTGTGTATCAAAAATTGACAGTTCTTCTTAAATTATTCTAATATAAAACCTATTTTTAATACGCTTTTATTAGTTTCTCCTGTATGTTTGTATGTATGTAACTGACTCTTTGGGCTCGATTTTGCCCTACTTTAAGCAATCCGATTTAATTTAAACTTTGTAGACTTATCGAGGACCGACGACACTAAAATATTTTGATAAGTTTATTATCTCATCATGATTAGGATCGCCAGGATGAGTGATTTTATTTTAACCCATATAGGATGAAAGTACATAAGACATTCAAACCTACGTGGGACAGTGGCACAACAGATAACGCGCCTGATTACGAATCAGGAGATTCCCTGTTCGAATACTGGCTGGCTCGACATATTCGCATTTAGCTTTTGTTTTACTCACAATTAAATTATTGTAAGATCTATATTTCCAGTCCTCTGTACAGGGACCTCATTTAAATATTATAGTTTAAAAAAACTAAAAAACACGCTTTTAGAGTTTCAAACTAAAAAGTAAAAAATAATTGTTAACATAAGAATAAAATGACTGACGAGAAAATGAATGTCACTGTTCCAAAAGCATAGGGGGCTTTGTATGACATTTTTAAACTAACTCTGCATTTCGGAATGAAACTAGTGAAAAATTATAACGATTGATATCGAGCATTCCACGCTTTTAGAACAGTGACATTCATTTTCTCGTCAGTCATTTTATTCTTATGTTAACAATTATTTTTTACTTTGATTAACTCTAAAAGCGTGTTTTTATATTATTTACCATTAATTTATTATAGAATATATATCAGGTTAAAGACATTTTACTTTTCAATTAGTTATAAATATACATTACTTAGAAAAATAACGATACATTCGTAATTACTAATACTTGAATTAATACTTATCAGCAAACATTGTTTCATTAGGCATTCCCTATTTCTATCAGAAACATAAACAGAAATCAGATTTATAGCTACATTTTCGAAAACTCTAATTTATATCACATAAAAGTTTTTGTAATATTCATAAATATTTCAATTTCAAAAAAGGATGAAATTTCCCTTCTCTCTACGGTTTCAGTCAACCATATTGATTTAAATTAGATTGCTGTGACTCACTGTGGGTTTAAAATGTAATTTTTTCTGTTAAAAGTTTATGTGCAAAATTGAGTGATATTGCATTTTATTTAGAATGAAATACATCAAAGAATGAATAAATTACTTCGTTCAACGAGGAATTATTTCAGGAGATTCATGACGCAGAAATTATTTATGCCTCTACTCCGTCAGAAAGAAAACAGAGCCATTTATTCTTCTTAAGTTATCAAAAGTCTTTGATAACTTTTTTCTAAGTTATCAAAAAATGCGGTACTTACGCATTAACGGTACCTTGGCGACAGACTTGGCGGTTTTTAAGTGTCGCCAATCTTTATTATTTGGAATAAAAATATTTTGAAAGTATTTTGATTTTAAATGAAGTGTTTCATATATATTTGGAACAAAAATTTTAAGTGTAGATTGGCGCCAAATCTATAACTGCGGTTGGCGCGTGTGCTCTTTATTGGCGCAACTGCCGCCAAGGTACCGTTAATACGTAAGTACCAAAAATGCAATAAAACGATGAACAACATCATTCTTCACATTTTCAAAATGGGTAAAATGGTTTCCAATTTATGATTCTTTCATTTCATAAATTAGCTTAAAGTAATAAAGCGAAGTAAAATATCGCATCAAATCTTTTATTTTTAAAATTTAAGTAAGACAGTTTAATATCACAATTCAATCCAATTTGTTTAAAGTAAGAAAAGTGAAACTGATGATTCAAGTATTTCTGATTATCCAATTAGAAATTAATATTCAAACATCAATATTTTTATAAAAGCTATTTTTGCTTAATAATTTAAAATATTTCAGAAATTAAAACCTTTTATTGTTCGCCAGAAGATCAGGTCTCGGCGTTGCCTATTTAAAGAAAATAAAGTATTTTTAGATTTATATGAAGAAAAACTGAAAAATATTTCTTATATAATATACGAATCAAATTGTATCAAATTATGAACTAATTATATCAAATTTTAAATTCATTTTTTACAGAATATCATGAAAATAAAATCTCATGTATGAAAAAAAAAAAAAAGAGAAAAGAGAAACTTTTGTAAAAACTTTGTTATTTATCTATGTCTATATTTGTATTTTTTTAAACTTTTAAGTTAGAAAATAATTAATTATATTAAGGAAACCAGACTCTCTCTATTATTTATAATATATGGCACTTTTTTGCAAAATTTAAATTGATTTTTACAGAATATTATAAAAAGAAAATCTCATGTAGAAGAAAACATTTTTTGCAAAGTTTCAATCCAAAGTCAGAAAATCTCAAGGAAAAGAAAATTATCTGTGGTAATTATTATTTTTGAACGTTTTGTAACATAAGGAAAAATTTAATAATAAAAAACAATAACAAATAAATAAAAACTGATATGAAAGTTGCTTTGTAAAACTGGAGAAAAACTTTTAATCTAACTTGTATATTTTGTAACGATTATATTTTTATTATTTAACTTCGATGCTTTATTAACTTTTTTGAAGTTATCTATTCATTTTATCACATAAGACTTAGTATAACAAACAGTTTTTTATGCAATCGATAATTTTATAGTAACATGAAAAAAACTTACATAAATATTGTGTGATTATCTTTATTATTTTTTCTGATTCGTTTATTATTGTTTTGAATCATCCTCTCTGTTAGTTTTCAGTCGATCAAACAAAGAGAAATATGTAATGTATTAAATTTTCGTAATTTATTGCTTTCAGTTTCAATTTTAACTATATAACGTAAAACGTTTTTGCAATAAACTATTACAATTATTTAAATTTAATATACTGCATTCCCATCATAATTTTCAAATATGAATGCCTCGGAAGATTAACGTTTATGTTTTACAAAATTGTCAGGTATACTAAATGAATGGACGATTATGAAGCATTATGTAATATGATGACAATGATAAAAACAAATTTTTTCATGATTGATTAAAGATCTTTTGCAAGTTAGGAAATAAAAAATTAGTTGCTAAAGAAAATTTTATATAAAAATTATGCATCAAAACCTATTAGAAATTGTTGTCACAGAAGACATATTTTTATAAAATGTTAAATATCAAAATAAAAAAATTACTTTTAATTAGTTCTGAATATATATTTCTTAGAAAAATACGATACATTCGTAATTTCAAATACATGAATTAATATTACTCTGGAAACATTATCTCGTTATGCATTCACCTATTTCCATCAGAAATATAAACACAAACTATATTTATAACTCTACCTCGAAAACTCTAATTTATATCACATAAAAGTTTTCTTAATATTTATAAATATTTTCATTTCAAAAACGTACAGATTTCCACTTCTCAATATACTTTCAGCCAACTATTTTGATTTCAATTAGATGACTGTGACACATTTAAGATTTAAAATTTTTCATCTTTTAAAAGTTCACGTGCAAAATTGAGTGAGACTGCGTTTTATTTAAAAGTAAATACTTCGAAGACTGAATAAATTTCTTCATTCGACGAGGAATTATTTCAGGTGATTCATGACGCAGGAATTATTTATACCTTTCCTCCGTCCGAAAGAAAACAGAGTGATTTATTCTTCTTACTTCACTTTTCTAAGTTATCAAAAAATGGAATAAAACGACGAACAACATCATTCTTCACATTTACAAAATGGGTAAAATGATTTTCAATTTATGATTCCTTCATTTTATAAATTAACTTAAAGTAATAAAGCAATGAAAAATATCACATCAAATCATTTTTTAACTTTAAATAGGACAGTTTAATGTCCCGATTCAATTCAATTTGTTTTAAAGTACGAAAAGTGAAACTAATGATTCAAGTATTTCTGTTATCGGTGCAAGCATCAATTTCCCTATAAAACTATTTTTGATTACAAATTTAAAGAGGTGATTATTTCAGAAATTAAAACTTTTTAATGTTTATTATAAAATTAATACTCAGTGTTGCCTAATTACAGAGAATAAAATATTTTTAAGATTTTATAAATGCTATTAGGAAAAACTAACGAGGAAAAGTGCAAAATTATCATCTTGCAAACTTTTTATGAAAAATTACTCTGAATAGTTTTTTATAAATAATAAAAAAGAATTTTGAAAAGTAGAAAGAAAATTTCTTAAAAAATAACACAATCTCATATAGTTCGAAAATTCTTTGAACTCTCTTTTTGATTCAAGTTCAATTTGATTTTTCAATGATTCAATTTCGAACTCACAAACACTGGTTTACAAAAGATCAATTTCACCATGGTTATAGCGTTTCGTAAGGATCCCAACAACACACACCATTTCAAAATAACTGCCAAAAACCTACTATTTTCTCGATTTGATAAGGTAATGGACATTTTCAGAAAAAGTATTTTAAAAATTTAAATTTAAGCGTGAATAAATAATTTCCATGTTTTAATCCATGCAAAACATCCTAGCTTTAAACAAAAAATTGATCCTTTTTTCTGATATTTTTTAAAAGATTTTTATTGTGATTTATGAATTGTGAATTATGTTTCTGTAAAAAAATAAAAAACTATTACATTTATTAAAAAAATAGCAATTAACGTTTATTTAAAAAATGACAGCGTTTAGTTAAAAATAACTTACATTTATTTAAAAATAACTTACATTTATATAAAAATAACTAATGTTTATTTAAAATATAATAATTAACGTTTATTTAAAAATAGTAATTAACATTTATTTAAAAATAACAATTAACGTTTATTTAGGAAATAACAATTAAAGTTTATTTAAAAAATAACAATTAAAGTTTATTTAAAAAATAATTAATGTTTATTTAATTAAAAACAACTGCTAATACAAGAAAAGAATACACACGACGATTTGCAACTATCTCATTATGCTTTCCCCTATTTCCCTCAGAAAATAAACACAAACAATATTTATGTGGGATTTGTTTGTGTCGTAATCACCAGATAGCGACACTTGCTTGTCTTTGACAGAGCCTGTTTACAACGCGGGGGTGTATTGAACTTTGAACTCTGACCCCACGAGAAGGGGAGAGGGCCCCGTAGATGAAAGAAGAAGAGAACGCTAGCTGACACGAGAGACGGCGAAACTGCAACGAGCTGCGACAAGCAGCGAGAGAAAATGACTGTTATGCAATAATTATTAATGTAAATATTGATGTATATATAACCGTGCTTCATTAAATATGTGTTGTTGAGAGAAAACCAACGCTTCGTTGATGTGTTTAGAAATACACCCCTAGACATCCACTTCAAAAGTTCAGCTTTGGTTAGACTGGTAGAGAAGTCTAACAAAACTGTAGGTTCGGCCGGGATGAATCAATTGAAACTGGTGTAACCCTACAGAAATTGGGGTTTGGCCGGGATGCATCTCTTGCAGGCGGCCCAAATCTACATTTATAATATGTCTGCAAAACTCTTAATTTACATTACATCAAAGTTTGCATAATATTCATAAATATTTTCATTTCAAAATACAGAAATTTCACTTCTCAGTATACTTTCAGCCAACCATTTTAATTTAAATTAGATTACTGGGACTCACTTTGGGTTTTAAATTTTTTTTTCTTTTGAAGTTCATGTGTAAAATTGAGTGAGACTGCATTTTATTTAAAATGAAATGCTTCAAAGATTGAGTAAATGACTTCTTTCAACGAGGAATCATTTCAGGAAATTCATGACGCAGGAATTATTTATGCCTCTATTCCGTTCCGAAAGAAAACTGAGCAATTTATTCTTCCTACTTCACTTTCCAAGTTATCAAAAATGGAATAAAACGATGAACAACATCATACTTCGCCTTTTCAAAGTGGGTAAAATGATTTTCAAATTATGATCCGTACATTTCATAAATTAGCTTAAAGTAATAGAACAATAAAAATGCCATATAATTTGGTTTTAAATTTAAATAGGACAGTTTAATATCACTATTCAAGGGCCTGAATGGCCGAGTGGCTAGCGCTCTGGCGCTCGGTACCACAGGTTTCGGGTTCGAGTCCCAGCGGTGCCATGGATGTTTGTAGTGGTTCGGAGTCCACTTTAAACCGTAGTTCCCGGTCTAATAGGTTCGTAGAGCGTTGCGGGCGCATTGTTACTACGCGTCCGTGGCTTATCTTCAAGTTACACGCACCTCCTGGGTAATGCAAAGTGAGTAACGTCTGTGCAGCGCTTGCCTTAAGGCGTCCAAGTGTTTGCCAGCTGCATTAGAAAGAAATATATCACCATTCAATTAAATTTGTTTAAAGTATGAAAAGTGAAACTGATGATTTAAGTATTTCTATTATCCGTACAAGCACCAGTTTCTTTTTAAAACTATTTTTGATTAATAATTTTTTTTAAGAGTGGAGTATTTCAGAAATTAAAACTTTTTATATTTACTAGAAAATCATAACTTGGGAGTTGCTTAAAAAATATTTAGGGAAAAAGTGCAAAATTATCAAATCAAACTTTTAAGAAGACCTATCATTATTAAATCATATATCCCTATCTAAATTATGATTATCATATATCATTATCAAGTATTATTTTGAATAACAATACTGCTGTGTCCAAAAAGTAAGACCAATTTTCAATTAATATTTGCGGGGCTTATGGAATTTCAATTTTTTTTTCTTTTTTAGGTTGCTGGCACTGTCCTTGACATCTGTGTGAAATTTCACGTCAAAATCTTTATTAGTGTTTGAGTTCACCATATTCACACCGTGCGACTTCTGGCTATTCCCTAAATTCAAAAGACCACTCCGGGGACACCGTTTTGAGTCGATTGAAGAGATTCAACGTGAATCGCTGCGCGCTTTGAAGACCATCCCTGCCGATGCAGCATAGCATTGACGATTTGAAAAAAAGTTGGCATAAGTGCATTGTGTCCGGAGGGGATTACTTTGAAGACCATGAAATAAATTTGGAAAAATAAATAAAGAATTCAAAAAAATAAATAAATAATAATAATAATTGGTCTTTTTGGACACAGTAGTATATAAAAAAAAAGACTTTTGAAACGGAACAACTTAAAAAACAAAACAATCTCATACAATATTTCGAAAAATCCTCATTTAAATTTGAAGAATATTTCTGAACATCAATAAAATGTAATAATAAATTTAATAATTTAATAATTAAAATATTAATATTTTATTAACAGTTTAATCTGAATAAGAGCTCTAAATTGCCCTTTTTTTAGTCATACAGATATAGTATAATGATTATGTGTTGTCATAACAAAAGTTTTCTTTCATTATTTTAATATAAAAATTTTGGAAAATGTATTTTAAATTTAAATTTAAGCTTGAAAAAATATCATTTTCATATTTGAAAGCAAGTAAGGCATTCTAGATTTTAAAAAAGTTTATTCTTTTTTCTGAGATTTTAAAAAATTTTCGTATGATTTGTGATTTATTTTTTCCTTAAAAAATTAATAAACTATTACGTTAATTTAAAAAAAAATCTACTAACAATTGCTAATACAGGAAAAAATACACATTTACAGTCAAGCATGAAGGTTGAATTCACGAACCCTGGTTTACAAAACCAGTGCTTTAACCTTGGATATGGCACCTTATAGAGATCGCTATTTAAAAAATATTTTCTAATAAATTATTTTTTTTATAAATAGACAATTTTTTCTTAAAAATCAATTAATTATTATGCACCTTTAAAATGATGATATTGCAATTACGGAATAAAATTATACAACGACTGACAAGCCACCAGTGAGGACTGAACTCACGACCCCTGGTTTACAAGACCAGTGCTCTAACCACTGAGCTATGGTGGCGCGTCTTTGTTGTAAAATAATTATTTCAAAGTAGCTACATACAAAGAATTTGCTGTTGTGATTTATTAAAAACTTTAATCGTCATCTTGTATTGAAAGTCTTACAATTAATGCATGATAAGCGTATACTACTCCAAGTACCAAAAGGTTAAGAGCTAAAGTTATAAGCGATGAAAATGGACACTGATTAGATTCACATATAACAAAAAAAAAACATTTTTTCCTTTGAAATTTTACATAATTCTATTATTTAACATTTCGTATAATGGAAGATAAGATTCTTAGGGAAACTTATCGACAGAGTAGTAGATTACCATAGACCTATCAATAGTTTGTTTAATTTTGGGTACATAAATTGATATTGTTCATTACTTTTACGCAGATAAATAGTGGATTCAGCGCCTTCTAAGGAAGTTTTGTTGAGCTGCATTCACAAGGGATTGAATGAGAAAAATCTGCTTTAAGTTTTGTAAGTTTACTGGTTCATATATTTCTTAAAAATAAGGTAATTAGAAGTTCTAATTTAGAGGAGTTTTTTTTTTCCTATTAATTTCCATTTTTTTTTCTTGTCTTTAGTGGAATTTTAAAAAATGCCGACATAAACCTGTAAAATATCTGGAAAACAATACTTTTAAAAAATTTTTTATTAATGCAACATATTTCATACAGATTTAATGTATTTAAAATATTAATTTCTCTTTTTTTTTTCATTTTTTTATAAAAGTAAAAGATGGAACTGTACAAAATAATTATAACTGTAATTATTAAAAATAAAATAATTCAAAATTAAAAAAAAAAATTACCCAACAAGCCACCAGTGAGGATTGAACTCACGACCCCTGGTTTACAAGACCAGTGCTGTAACCACTGAGCTATGGTGGCTTGCAGGAATCCCCATAACTCCATTTTATAGCAATACTTTCATTACATTTAAACAACTGCTTCCTTACGTTTATTGAAACCATTCAACTTTTTACGTCAAAGTTGTAGTACTAAATACTGAATGGCTGTAGAGATAAATTTCTTTATCTGATGGAAGACTTTTTGACGCTATATTGCATTGTTACTCAAAAACACCTGTTTAATAACTATATAGAATAGTTCTTTTTATAAAACTGCAATTACTTTATTTTGAAGTGGAGAGTACTCAAAAATGGGACTTGGCTTGTTGAGGCTCTTTTTCTTAATTTTAGGCTTGCTTTCAAATGAAGGACATTTTGTCTAGAAATCATTCATTATTAGAATAGCAGATTATCATGCATATATACACTATACTGCCTTATATTGGGCAAATAATTGGTAATGCTAATCATTCTGATTAGCATTACCCATCATATGCCTCCCATAAATCGACCCGCCCCCTTTTTAAAATTAAAACAAATATCGAGCGTTATTTGAGGGGATTTACAGTTAAGAAAGATTAAAAATTCATATTTCACCTTAAATTTAAGTGTTTTAATTATTTTCAAATTTTATAACTGAGATAATATTAATCATTATTTGTACTTATATATATATATATATTACAAATTTTATATATATATATTAAAAATTCATATATATATTTTACAAATTTATATATATATTTTACAAATTTATATACATATTTTACAAATTTATATATATATTTTACAAATTCATATATATATTTTACAAATTTATATATATTTATTTATTATATTTACATATATATTTTAAAGTTCATAAAAAAATTATCTAGTATATGAAGGTTTTAATTTTTTTTAAATGAAAGTATTCTCATTGTCATTTGTCTGTTTAATACTTAAAAATTTATTTTTCAGAACTACCTACATACATTATCGCAGCTAATAAAAATGCTTCTATAACTTGCCACCTCCTACATACTGGGAAGAAAGCCTCCTGAATGATAATTTCTCCTAGAATGGTCAGCCGGTTTCTCGAGAAGAAGTACAGCGTTTCCCTGAGAAACGTTTGGTTTATAGTCTCACATCTCGAGAAGAAATATATTTAGCGCATTATTATAAGGCGTATTAGTTGGCCTACAGACTCTCCCCGGGAGAAGAAGTATATTTCGCGTACATTATCGCAGCTAATAAAAATGCTTCTATAACATGCCACCTCCTACGAAGCGTATCCTAGTTTCGGGTTTTCGACTTAAAAGTGGAGTCCTTCCACGAATCTATAATGATCTGTCTTTAAATGTGCTAAATAGTGTATGTCTCTAATTGTATGCGTGTGGTGTTTGTGCGTGTGTCAATAAAGCTGTGAGTTCTCAAACCTGTGCCTCAAGTATCTCAATCCAACCATAATAACCAGTTGCAATCTGGATGCCCTGACATGCACCATACAAAATTAAATTTAAAAAAAAATGCTTTTATTAAAACTGCCATTTAACAGTCACTCCATTTATATATAATTCATCTGATAAAAGTTCCAATCAATAAAAACGTCACAATAAATGTACAAAAACGCTTAATTTAATTTATTTTTTGACACAATTAAATTTTTCACTCCAATTTGGCAATAAGAACTTTTCTAAAGAATGAAAATCAGAAATGGAACAACACAAAAGAAAAATCGAAGCGAGAGCTGTATTTATTGGAAATCCATTCCACTCAATCTGTTAGAGGCGTTTTAGAACAAAATTCAACAACGATTCTTCAACGATGCGATCAATTAAACACTGCCTAAGGTGCTCCAAAAACCAAAAACATTAAAATGTAGGAAAGACATGGATCTCTACAGAAATACTTCAAGAAAAATTCATAGCTAGCCGTTACGCATCTGTAGGAAAATCTATTTGAGATTAACATATTATTATGTTGAATGCTTTTATATGTCCAATTTGTTTCCCAATCATGAGAATGCTTAACCACACGTTAAATTAACTTGCTATTGTGGCTTAAATATAGGAAATTAACCTGAAAATGTAAGTGAACAAGATGAATATTTGAGGAGTGCAGGTCTAAACGACTTGAAATAAAGTGCAATAAAAGTATTTAATAGCCTTTAGTTGTAATATTTACATATAATGGAAAGGTAATTGAAAAAGGCTTTAAAGATTTAAAAAAGAGTAAAAAAATAATGTTTATAAGTGCCTGGTACTTTGACCTAAAGGTCATTCGTCACTTGAAAGGCAGATATGTAGCATATTAAACTTTATCCATTATTATTAAACTTTATCCTTTATCCATCCCGTAAGGCTTGTTGGAATATATCCACAATTTGCCATCGCTGTTTGAAATGATTATCCTAAATGGTAGAAATTGAAGCATTTTTGCCTTTTTTCTATCTCAATGGCAGGACTATTTAGCCTACAGATTTATCACCCCTCATTCCAGCATATATATATATATATATTGTTGTTGTTTCTTATCCCACTTGGTTGGCCAAGCCCACGAGCCCATACGTGCTCATGATTGAAGGGGAAGGAAGCAGCTGCTGTTGTGATATAGCACCCGTAGGTAGAAGTCTGACTTTGGCTCCGTGACGCTCTTACAGTCACAGGAGACCGGGACCTACGGCTTAAAGTGGATTCCGAACCACTACAAACATCCATGGCACCACCGGGATTCGAACCCTAAACCTGTGGCACCGAGAGCCAGAGCGCTAGACACTCGGCCATTCAGGTCCCAAACTTGTGAATGCCAACGGCACGTGGTGTTCCCAGGTGCTCGCGCCCAATGATGCTTGACTTCGGTGATCTAACGAGAACCGGTATATTCAGCATGGTATGGCCGTTGGCATATATATATATATATATAGTATACATGAAATATATCCAAAAAATGCATGCATCTATAAACGAGTTCTACTTCTTACGTGAGTTCTACTTCTACGAGTACTTCTTATGTGACTTCTGCGACATAAACATGCAGCGTTTTCTAGCATTTAAAAAGATTTATATTTCCTTACAACAAAAAGCTTTCGCTCCGATCGGAAAAGATTTCTGCAAACTTTTATGTTTCCCCAAAAACTCGGAAATAAAAAACGATGAAACTTCTGGATTTCCTTTGCCACTCCTGTGCGTTTTTTTATCATCTAAATAACTGCAACTGCACAAGAGGATGTATTCAGCAGTGTTCCAAAAAGTTCTTTACTTCCCCTCCCCCCCCCATTCCACTCTTTCCTGACAAACCGATTCTGAATTGTTTTTTGCTAACAGTTTATGGAAGGGAAACTATTCAATTTAATATTCCCTCTCTCAGGGAGAATTTGGAAAGAAAACATCCATAGTTGTGCATGCTCTACTGTTTGTTCCCTAGCCCTTTTTTCTTCCCTTTCGTATTGTTTTTATCCCCCCCCCCTTTCAAAAAATAAAGATTGGAAGACATAGTAGAGTATTTTTTTAAGAGTAAATATAGCTCGTGACATTTTTAGTCGAGAATTTTCTGACCTCTTATGTATTAAGACAGACATGGCGTTATGGGAATAAAAACCATAGAAACTGTGATTAGAAAAAGACTATTTGCTGTTTGTCGAACGTGTGTTTTTGAAATGATTAAATATTGCAAAATAGGAAAAAAAAAACTTTTTTATTTAATCTTTACATTAGTTATTTATGAATATTTATATTAGGATAAATCTCTCCCATGTTTTGAAAGTTAGATAAAATCCAGCAAAGTTATAATCAAGATAAATAAAAGCTTAAAGTAAAGATTATGTTTGGGTGTATTTGTTGAAAGAAATAAGCAGCTATAGAGGAGGGCGTGTTCGGTTTTAGTTTTGAAACAGAAAGCGGAGATTCTTTTAGCTTGAAAGGTTTTATGATCTCCCAAGATGTAAAACTCACGACATTATTTCTAAATATATTTAAAAGTTGGTGTTTCAGATATATGGTTTTTTTCGAAATCGGGACATTTCGATTTAAAAACTCATGCTTACTTTTGGGATTAGAAGTTTTGTAACCTTCTCTTTACTTGGCATAAAATTCTATTCTATATTTTAATTCTATTTATTAAATTACATATGATTATATTAAGTTTAAATATATTAAAACTGAGATTTACCATGATCTGTACTAATTGCATATAATTAAATTCTTTGTCGTGATGTTTTTACACTTATTACAGCAGAGCTGAAATAAGGCGTTACACCTAAGACTCCACATCTCATATGCAGTCAAGATGATTGAAGGTTCAATTTGGTGGTAACATCTGTTGTTGTCATTGTTCGAGAAACAATCAGATTGGATTGCAATTATGATAGTGCATGTAAAGCGCATCGCATCGAAAGGCAAGTAGTATGGGGGAATTGCTAATTGTTGTTTAACGCAAATTCAGGACAGTTACCCGTAAATGTCTACACTTCATCACAAAATTGAGGGCTGCTGTGGCTTATATCAATGGAACACAAATAACACCGATAAACAAAAAAATTATGGAAGTTCAATATTGTATGTTTTCACCATAATGGCACTAATCTACAACAAATCTGACTTTATAATGGTGAATAGCTTCAGATCAAGCAGCCTGACATTGAAAACTATTATTTATGCAAGTTTTTGTGTTAATATGCACAGTTAAAATTTCTTATTTTTCTGCAGAAAAACTCATGCATATATAAAGGCGTTCTGTCTCTTATGTGACCTCGGCGACATAAACATGCAGCGTTTTTGCAGCATTAAAGGGATTTCTACTTACTCACAACAAAAGGATTTCACTCTGCATCGCAAGGATTTCTGCAAACTTTTATGCTTCCTAAAAACTCGGAAATAAAAAACGATAAAACTTCTGGATTTCCTTTCCCACTCCTGTATGTTTTTTTTTATCAGCTAAATAACTGCCGCCGCACAAAAGGATGTATTCAGCATTCCAAAAAGTTCTTTACTTCCCCTGCTCCCCCCCCATCCCTCTTATTCCCCTCTTTCCTGACAAACCGATTCTGAATTGTTTTTTGCTAACGGTCTACAGAAGGGAAACTATTCAATTTAATATTCCCTCTAGCAGGGAGAATTTGGAAAGGAAACATCCATAGTTGAGTGTGCTCTACTGTCTCCCCCCTTTTTTCCTTCCCTTTTGCATTGTTTTATACACCCTCCCCCCTTTCTAAAAATAAAGATTGGAAGACATAGTAGAATATTTTTTTAAGAGTAAATATGGCTCGTGACATTTTTAGTCGAGAATTTTCTGACCTTTTATGTAGTAAGACAGACATGGCGTTATGGGAATAAAAACCATAGAAACTGTGATTAGAAAAAGACTATTTCTTATTTGCCAAATGTGTGTTTTTGAGGTGGTTAAATATTGTAAAATAGGAGAAATTTTTTTTTTTACTTAATCTTTAGAGTAATTATTTTATATATATTTATATTATGACAAATCTCTCCTCTGCTTTTGAAGTTATATTCGAGTATAGTTATATAAATCTCGCAAAGTTATATTCGAGATAAATAAAACCGTGAAAGATTATGTTTGGGTGTATTTGTTGAAAGAAGTGAGGAGCTATTGGAAGGCATGTTCGGTTTTGGTTATGGAAAAGAAAGTGGAGATTCTTTCAGCTTGAAAGGTTTTATGATATCCCAAGATGTGAAACTCATGACAGTATTTCTAAATAAATTTAAAAGTTTGTGTTTTAGATATAGGTTTTTCGAGATCGGGACACTTCGAATGAAAAACTCATGTTTTCCTTTAAGATTAGAAGTTTTGTATCTTTTGATCATTAAAGATAAAATTCATTTTAATTTGACTGCAAGCAGTTTCAAAACCATTGGCGCTATCCTTAGGTTATACTTTTCTAATTGTAAGATCACCCAACACAAGGTACATTGATAACTTACCCAGTGCATGCAAGTGTGTTAACATTTGAATTCGGTAGTAACATCCGTTGTTGTCATTGCTTTCAGAAACAGGCAGACTGGATGACAATTATGACAGTCCGCATCGCATCGCAAGGGCAAGTAGTTTGAACTGGTTGAAGTTTTAAGGTTTTTCTAACACACGTTAGGGGCAGGTACCCCTAAAGGTCCATACTTTTTCACCTTTCAGAGGGCTGTTGTGGCATATATCAGTGGAACACAAATCACACTGATTAACCACACAAAAATACAATTGTTGCCTAACAACTGATACTAGTCACGAATAAAATATGATACGACCAATCGACTACAAATTTGATGTTTTAGTGTGGAATAGCTTCAGATCAAGCAAAACTGACAATGAAAAACAATTATCCTTGCATTTTTTTATGTTAATATGCACACCTAAAATTTCATTATTTTTCTGCAGAAAAAATGCATGCGTATATAATCGCGCTCTGGCTCTTATGTGATCTCTGCGACATCAACATGCAGCGTTTTCCAGCATTTAAAGGAATTTATATTTACTTACAACAGACAGCTTTCACTCCGATCGGAAAGGATTTCTGCAAACTTTTATGCTTCCCAAAAACTCGCAAATAAAAAACGATAAAATTTCTGGCTTTCCTTACCCACTCCTGCGTATTTTTTTTATCATCTAAATAACTGCAACTGCACAAGAGGATGTATTCAGTAGTGTTCCAAAAAGTTCTTTACTTCCCTTCTGCCCCCCCCCATTCCACTCTTTCCTGACAAACCGATTCCGAATTGTTTCTTCCCTAACGGTCTATAGAAGGGAAACTATTCAATTTAATGTTCCCTCTCGCAGGGAAAATTTGGAAAGGAAACATCCATGGTTGTGTGTGCTCTATTGTTCCCTTCTCCCTTTTTTCTTCCCTTTCGCATTGTTTTATCCCTCCCCCACCCTTTTCAGAAAAAAGATTGTAAGACGCAGTAGAATTTTTTTTATTTAAGAGTAAATATGGCTCGTGTCATTTTTAGTCGAGAATTTTCTTACCTTTTATGTATTAAGACAGACATGGCGTTATGGGAATAAAAAACCATAGAAACTGTGATTAGAAAAAGACTATTTGCTATTTGTCGAATGTGTATTTTTAAGGTGGTTAAATATTGTAAAATAGGAGGAAAGATTTTTTATTTAATCTTTAGAGTAGTTATTTTATGTATATTTATACTATGATAAATCTCTCCTATGCTTTGAAAGTTAGATTAAATCTCGCAAAGTTATATTCGAGATAAATAAAAATTTGAAGTAAAGATTATGTTTGTGTGTATTTGTTGAAAGAAATAAGAAGCTAGAGGAAGACATGTTCGGTTTTAGTTTTGAAACAGAAAGAGGAGATTCTTTTAGCTTGAAAGGTTTTATGATCTCCCAAGATGTAAAACTCATGACAGTATTTCTAAATAAATTTAAAAGGTGGTGATTTAGACATAGCTTTTTCGATATCGAGGCATTTCGGTTGAAAAAGTCATGTTATCCGTTTGGAATTAGAAATTGTATAACTTATTCTTTACTTGATTATTAACCATAAAATACTATCCTATATATTTAATGAATAAATACATAAAAACACAAATGGCTATATTGCGTTTAAATACAGAGATTTATTATGATCGGTACTATTTGCATCAAAATAAATTCTTTATCGAGATCTTTTTACACTTATTACAGGAGCTTTGTAATAAGGTATTTATCAGTTATAACGTTGTTTCATTTCAAGTAGTTGATAAGGTTTAAGCTCGTCAACTTATAAACACTGTGTCAACTAATAAATGCTTTATTTCAGTGCTTCTATAATAAGTTTAAAAACATTTAGTTTGATGCAATTAGTACAAATCACTTATAATGTATACTTAATATTATGATATATATACATGGATATATTTAATAAAAATATAGAATAGTATTTCATGGTTAATAATCAAGTAACGAACAAGCAATACAATATCTAATTCCAAAAGGATAACATGACTTTTTCAACCGAAATGTCTCCATTTTGAAAAATCTATAACTAAAACATCAGACTTTAAATTTATTTAGAAATAATGTCCAGAGTTTCACATCTTGGGAGATCATAAAACCTTTCAAGCTAAAAGAATCTCCTGTTTCTGTTTCAAAACTAAAACCGAACATGCCTTCCTATTCCTTATTTCTTTCAGGAAATACACCCAAACATAATCTTTACTTCAAGTTTTTATTTATCTTCAATATAACTTTGTGAGATTTAATCTAACTTTTAAAGCATAGGAGAGATTTATACTAACATAAATATACATAAAATAACTACTCTAAACATTAAATAAAAAACGAAATTTTTTTCCTATTTTACAACATTTAACCACCTCAAAAACACACGTTTGACAAGTATGAAATAGTCTTTTACGAATCACAGTTTCTATGGTTTCTTTATTCCCATAACGAAATGTCTGTCTTAATACATAAAAGGTGAGAAAATTCTCGACTAAAAATGACACGAGCCATATTTACTCTTAAAAAAAAATTCTACTGCGTCTTCCAATATTTTATTTGAAAAGGAGGGAGGGATAAAACAATGCAAAAGGGAAGAAAAAAAGGGGGAACGAACAGTAGAGCACACACAACTATGAATGTTTCCTTTCCAAATTCTCCCTGCGAGAGGGAATATTAAATTGAATAGTTTCCCTTCTATAAACCGTTAGCAAAAAACAATTCAGAATCGGTTTGTCAGGAAAGAGTGGAAGGGGGAGGAGGTAAAGAACTTTTTGGAATACGGCTGAATACATCCTCTTGTGCGGCGGCAGTTATTCAGATGATAAAAAAAGCACACATGAGTGGGAAAGGAAATCCAGAAGTTTTATCTTTTTTTATTTCCGACTTTTGGGAAGCATAAAAGTCTGCAGAAATCCTTTCTGATCGGAGTGAAGCTTTTAGTTGTAAGTAAATATAAATCCCTTTAAATGCTGGAAAAACGCTGCATGTTCATGTCGCAGAAGTCACATAAGAAGCAGAACGCGATTATATAGGTATGCATTTTTTTCTGCCGAAAAATACGAAGTTTTAGGTGTGGATATTAACATAAAAACATGCGTAAATAATTTTTTTTCAATGTCAAGCTGCTCTGCCTGAAGATTGCTCTGATTTGCCACTATAACGTCAGATTTGTAATAGATTAGCCATGATCTAGTTGCCATTACATTAACCAGTAACATCGTACACCTGTATTTTTTTTTGTTGGTCAGTGTTATTTGTTTCCGTGATGCATGCCACAACAACCCTCTGACAAGTGTGGACTTTTAGGGATAATTGCCGAATTTACGTTAACAAACCTTTAAAACTTGCACCAGACAGTTTTCATTTCAATGCCATACGCTTTACACACACTATCATAATTGTCGTCCTGTCTTCTTGTTTCTGAAAGCTATGACAACAATAGACGTTACCACCGAATTCGAATCTCAACCATCCAGCATACACTGCAGAGTACGCTAGCACTGGGCCATGACTTAGGTGCTCTTGGAATTTGAAACGTATATCCCAATGATAGTACCTAGGGTTTTGAAAATCTTCTTCGAAGCAAATGAACAGACGCTATAAGATTTATATACAAGATTAGACGTATACAATATCAAATTTGGGATTAACATTAGTTATCATATACAATATTAGACGTCACGTTATAAAATTTATAGGTCATACACAAGATTAGACGTATACAATATACAATATTAGATTATCATATATAATTTTAAATGTGATGTTACAAGATTTTTAAGTCACAGATACCAAAAACAGTGATGATGATAACGATGATGGTTCAACTAATTTGAGGCAAAGTCATTAAGGAAGAAAGATAGTGATTGCCTTGGGATTGACAATAACAAATCTTTCAAACAACAATTTTAAAATATGAAATATAATTGATCACAGTTTCAGCTTTTTATTCTATCGAATACTATGATGTAGAATCTTCTGAAATTATAAAAATGAAATTTTCAATAAATTTTTATAGGCCGTGAAACATATCATAAATGCCTTATTTCAGCGCTGCGGTAATAAATATAAAAACATCTATTTTGATGCAATTAGTACAGATTACAGTAAATCTGGGTCGTATTATATTTGAACTTAATATAATCATACATATATATAGATATATTCAATAAAAATATAGAATAGTATCGTATGGTTAATAATCATGTAAAGAACAAGTTATACAATATCTAATTCCAAAAGATTAACAGGACTTTTTCAACCTATACGTCTCGATTTCAAAAACCGATAACTAAAACATCAGACTTTAAATTTCTTTAGAAATACTGCCATGAATTTCACATCCTGGGAGATCATAAAGCCTTTTATGCTAAAAGAATCTCCTCTTTCTGTTTCGAAACTAAAGTTGAACATGCCTTCCTATAGCTCCTTACTTCTTTCAACAAATACATCCAAACATAATCTTTACTTCAAATTTTTATTTATCTTGAATATAAGTTTGCGGGATTTAATCTTAATTTCAAAGCATAGAAGAGATTTATCATATTATAAATATCCATAAAATAACTAATCTAAAGATTAAATAAAAATCTTTCTCCTATTTTACAATATTTAATCCCCTAAAAACATACGTTTGACAAATAGAAAACTGTTTTTTCCTCATCACATTTTTTATGGTTTCTATTCCCATAACGCCATGTCTGTCTTAATACATAAAAGGTCAGAATATTCTCGACTCAAAATGACACGAGCCGTATTTACTTTTAAAAAAATATTCAACTACCGACTTCCAATCTTTTTTTGAAAGGGGGAAGGGCTAGAACAGTAGAGCACACACAACTATGGATGTTTCCTTTCCAAATTCTCCCTGCGAGAGGGAATATTAAATTGAATAGTTTTCCCTTCCATAAACCTTTAGCAAAAAACAATTCAGAATCGGTTTGTCAGGAAAGAGGGGAATAGGGGCAGGGGGAGTAAAGAACTTTTTGGAACGCTGCTGAATACATCCTCCTGTGCATCAGCAGTTATTTAGATGATAAAAAAAATACACAGGAGTGAAAAAAGGAAATCCAGAAGTTTTATCGTTTTTTTTTTTTTTTTTTTTCCGAGTTTTTGGGAAGCATAGAAGTCTGCAGAAACCCTTCCTTTCGGAGTGAAAGCTTTTTGTTGTAAGTAAATATAAATCCCTTTAAATGATGGGAAACGCTGCATGTTTATGACGCAGAGGTCACATAAGAGGTAGAACGCAATTATATATGCTTGCGTTATATCTGCAGGAAAATACGAAATTTTAGGTGTACACAGTAACATAAAAACTTGCATAAATAATAGTTTTTCAATGTCACGCTGCTTGATCTGAAGCTATTGGCCACTATAACGATAATATAATAATAATAATATTTGTAGTAAATTAGCTGTATCTAATGATCATTACGGAGATGATCTGCAACATTGCACTTTTTGCAAATATTGCAAACCTGCATTTTTTGTTGTTGATCAGTGTGGTTTGTGTTCAACTGATATAGGTTACAATGGCAATCTGATAGGTGATGAGGGGTAATTGCTCCGAATTTGCGTTAGAAAACCCTTGAAACTGCCCCGCCAGATAGCTTGCATTTAGACGCGCTAAGCTTTATACGCACTGTCATAACTGCCATCCAGTCTGTTTGTTTCTGAAAAAAGTGACAATAACGGACGTTACCACAGAATTCAAACCTCAACTATTCAGCATACACTGCATACGTTATTATTGAGCCATAAGTTAGCTGATTTTACAATTTGAAATGTGCATCCAAGGATATTGCATAGTGTTTTGAAAATCTTTTTCAAACTAAATTAATAGACGCTATAAGATTTATATACAAGATTAGACGTATACAATATAAAATATTAGATTAACATTAGTTATCCTTATACAATATTAGACGTAACGTTATAAAATTTAGAGGTCGTACACAAGATTAGATGTATACAATATACAATATTAGACTATCATATATATTATTAGAAGTAACGTTACAAGAGTTTTAGGTCACATATACAAAAAACAGTGATGATGATAAAGAAAATGATCGAGTTCATTTGAGGCAGAATCGCCAAGAAAGAAGGATAATGATTATCTCGCGATTGACAATAACAATTTTTTCAAGCAACAATTTTTAAATATGAAATATAATTTATCACTGTTCGAGATTTTTATTCTTTGAAATACTTTGGTATGTCAATTTTAAAAATGAAGATTTCAATAAATTTTTATAAGCAGCATAATAACGGATAAATGCCTTTTTTCAGTGCTGCTGTAATAAGTGCGAAAACATCTAGTTTGATACAATTATCATATATCATAATAAATCCCAGTTGTAATGCATTTAAATGTAATATAATCATACCTATATTTACGGATATATTCATTAAAAAATGTGGAATAGAAATTTATGGTTAATAATCAAGTAAAATACTTTGGTATGTCAATTTTAAAAATGAAGACTTCAATAAATTTTTATAAACAGCATAATAACGGATAAATGCCTTTTTTCAGTGCTGCTGTAATAAGTGCGAAAACATCTAGTTTGATACAATTATCATATATCATAATAAATCCCAGTTGTAATGCATTTAAATGTAATATAATCATACCTAAATTTACGGATATATTCATTAAAAAATGTGGAATAGAAATTTATGGTTAATAATCAAGTAAAATACTTTGGTATGTCAATTTTAAAAATGAAGATTTCAATAAATTTTTATAAGCAGCATAATAACGGATAAATGCCGGATAATAACGGATAAATTTTCAATAATAATATGTAATGCATTTAAATGTAATATAATCCTACCTATATTTACGGATATATTCCTTAAAAAATGTGGAATAGAAATTTATGGTTAATAATCAAGTAAAATACTTTGGTATGTCAAATTTAAAAATGAAGATTTCAATAAATTTTTATAAGCAGCATAATAACGGATAAATTTTCAATAATAATATGTAATGCATTTAAATGTAATATAATCCTACCTATATTTACGGATATATTCATTAAAAAATGTGGAATAGAAATTTATGGTTAATAATCAAGTAAAAAAGTTACAAAACTTCTAATCCTAAAGGAAAACACGAGATTTTCAACCAAAATGTCTCGATCTCGAAAAATTTATAAATAAAACACCAGACTTTAAATTTATTTAAAAATACTGTCCTGAGTTTCACATCTTGGGACATCATAAAACTTTTCAAGCTAAAAGAAACTCCTTTCTCTGTTTCAAAACTAAAACCGGACATGCCTTCCTCTACCTCCTTATTTCTTTCAACAAATACACCTACACATCATCTTTACTTCAAGTTTTTATTTGTCTTGAATATAACTTTGCGAGATTTAATCTAACATAAGCATAGGATAACTAAAGCATAGATTTATCATAATATAAAATATACATAAAATAACTACTGTAAAGATTAAATAAAAATCTTTCTCCTATAATTACAATATTTAACCACCTCATACACACATATTTGATAAATAGCAAATAGTTTTTTTCTAATCACAGTTTCTATGGTTTTTATTCCCATAACGCAATGTTTGTCTTGATACATAAAAGGCCAGAAAATTCTCGACTAAAAATTACACGAGCCATATTTACTCTTAAAAAAATATTCTGCTATGTCTTCCAATCTTTATTTTTTGAAAGGGGGGGATAAAACAATGCGAAAGGGAAGAGAAAAGGGGGGAGACAGCAGAGCACACACTACTATGGATGTTCCCTTTCCAAATTCTCCCTGCGAGAGGGAATATTAAATTGAACTATTCTATAAACCGTTAGCAAAAAACAATTCAGAATCGGTTTGTCAGGAAAGAGTGGAATGGGGGGGAGAGGGGAAGTAAAGAACTTTTTGGAATACTGCTGAATATATGCTCTTGTGCGGCGGTAGTTATTTAGATGATAAAAAAAGTACACAGGAGTGAAAAAGGAAATCCAGAAGTTTTATCGTTTTTTATTTCCGAGTTTTTAAGAAGCATAAAAGTTTGCAGAAATCCTTCCGAACGGAGGGAAAGCTTTTTGTTGCAAGTAAATATAAATCTCTTTAAATACTGGAATAACGCCGCATGTTTGTGTCGCAGAGGTCACATACGAGGCAGAACGCGATTATATATGCGTACATTTTTTCCGGAGAAAAATAACGAAATTTTAGGTGTGCATATTAACATAAAATCATGCATAAATAATAGTTTTCCAATATCAGTCTGCAAGATCTGAAGCTATTCGCAAATATAACGTCAGAGTTGTAGGGATTTAGCCATTACGGAGAAACCCTGCAACATTGAACGCCTACAATTTTTGTTGTTGATCAGTGTGATTTGTGATCCACTGATGTACGTTACAACATCCCTCTAAGACGAATACAATATACAATATACAATATAAAATATTAGGTTAATATTAGGTTATAATATATAATCCTAGATGTAACGTTTCAATATTTATAGGTCACAGATACCAAAAACAGTGACGATGATAAAGATGAACTCGAGTTCATTTCAGGCAGAGTCGTCAATTAAGAAGGATAGTGAGCATCGTGATTGACAATAACAATTCTTTCAAACGACAATTTTATACGAAATACAATTTATGACTGTGTGACCTTTTTATTCTAAAGAATACTTTGTTGTAGCATCTTCACAACTTACAGAAATGACATTTTCAATAAACTTTTATAAGCAGTGTAATAACTGATAAATGCCTTATTTCAATACTGCTGTAATAAGTGTAAAAACATCTAGTTTGACGAAAATAGTACAGATTATAGTAAATCTCAGTTGTAATGTATTTAAACTTGATGTAATCATATGAATTTTAACGGATATTTTCATTAAGTAGAATTTTGTGCTTAATAATCAAGCAAAGAAAATGTTCCAAAATTTCTAATCCCAAAGGAAAAGCTGAGTTTTCAAACAGAAATGTCTCGATCTCGAAAAACCGATATCTAAAACACCAACTTTTAAATTTATTTAGAAATACTTCCATGAGTTACACATCTTGGGACATCATAAAACCTTTGAAGTAAAAAGAAACTCCTCTTTCTGTTACAAAACTAAAACCGAACATGTCTTAATCTATAGCTCCTTATTTCTGTCAACAAATACACCAAAACATAATCTTTACTTCAAGTTTTTATTCATCTCGAATATAACTTTGCGAGATTTAATCTAACTTCAAAAGCAGAGGAGAGATTTGTCATAATATAAATATATATAAAATAATTACTCTAAAGATTAAGTAAAAAAAAAAAATTTCTCCTATGTTACAATATTTAACCACCTCAAAAACACACATTTGGCAAATAAGAAATAGTCTTTTTCTATCGCAGTTTCTATGGTTTTTATTCCCATAATGCCATGTCTGTCTTAATACATAAAAGGTCAGAAAATTCTCCACTAAAAATGACACGAGCCATATTTACTCTTATAAAAAAATCTACTTCTTCCAATCTTTTTTTTTTTTTGAAGGGGGGGATAAAACAATGCAAAAGGGAAGAAAAAAAGGGTAGAACAGTAGAGCTCACACAACTATGGATGTTTCCTTTCCAAATTCTTCCTGCGAGAGGGAATATTAAATTGAATAGTTTCCCTTCTATAAACCGTTAGCAGAAAACAATTCAGAATCGGTTTGTCAGGACAGAGTGGAATGGGGGAAGTAAAGAACTTTTGGAATACTGCTGAATACATCCTCTTGTGCAGTTGCAGTTATTTAGATGATAACAAAATAGACAGGAGTGGGAAAGGAAATCCAGAAGTTTTATCGTTTTTTATTTCCGAGTTTTGGGTAGCATAAAAGTTTGCAGAAATCCTTCCGATCGGAGTGAAAGCTTTTTGTTGTAAGTAAATATAAATCCCTTTAAATGCTGGGAAAATGCTGCATGTTTATGTCGCAGAGGTCACATAAGAGACAGGACGTGATTATATATGCATACACTTCTTCTGCAGAAAAATAACGAAATTTTCTGCGTGCATATTAACATAAATAATAGTTTTTCAATGTCAGGCTGCTTGATGTAAATCTATTCGACACTATAATGTTAGATATGTTATAGATTAGCCAACAAATACTGGCTATTACGGAGAAAGCTTGCAACATTGTACACCTGCATTTTTTGTTGTCGATCAGTGTGAGTTGTGTTCCACTGATGTATGACACTGCAACCCTCTGACTGCCTATGAAGTATGGAGTTTTAGGGGTAACTGCTCCTTATGTGTGTTAGAAAACCCTTAAAACTTCCAACGGACAACTTGTATTTCGATGCGATAGGCTTTGCATGCGTTATCATAATTGCAATCCAGTCTTATCAGTGACAACAACGCATGATACCATTGAATTCAAAACTGAACCCCCCTGCATGCATTGCATACGTTACCATCGGACCATGAGTTGGGTGATCTTACAATTTGAAATGTATATTCGAAGGATATTGCTTACAGTTTTGAAACCTCTTCTTCGAGCTGATTGAAAAGATATCCCGGCTTACTGGTTTATTGAAATTATCTTTGCGATAGATACAGGAGATTTGATTCGGTTTTGATTTGCTTTAAACTGAATCTTTGATACTGTTTTGATTCTTTTCAAATTGAAGCTTTTGATCGGTTTGATTCACTTCAAATTGGATTTTCTTATTCGTTTCACATTGGAGCCTATGATACGATTTTGATTCGCTTCAAATTGGATCTTTTAATTCGGTTCAAAACCAAACCGGTTTTCGAACCAGGCTACCAGAATTCGGAAACCCAACAAGCAATCCTCCTCTACGTGCAGATCTTGATGAATTACTATTCAAATTATTATATTTTTTTAATATAGTATAACATAATTAAATATGAATTTTTACCTTAATTTCAAATGTAAATAGTAAAAATATAAAAAATATTTCGTTGTGCAAATATACACAAAAATCAATTTATTTCTCAAAGGAAATTAATTTCTTAATGCAATATGCTCAAATATAATTAATTGCATTTCACATCATCAATTAATTTATTAAAAAATGTTAATTATCACCTTATATTCAATTTTTAAACAATTTTGTTGTCTGAATAAATGACATGGAATTATGGATGGTATGGAATATTATGGAAAACACATGAATTGAAAGCTGTCTTTATAATTAAATATTTCTATTCAGACAGTAAACTGAATTATTTTTTTATAAATTCTTGCGTATTCATTAAATTTCTGAATTTACACTTTTCTGCTTGCTTTTAGGAGATTAATATGAAAATTAAGTATAAAAAAGGTGAAAAAGCCTCGCAAATAGTCCATTAGGTTTACAGACTAAGACAGTTTGATTGATGTGACTACGCCTAGGATGGGCCCGATAAATCCGTAAAGGGAAAAGTCCTTCAGTTTCCTTGAAAAGGAGGATAGGAAAGTCTAAGCCACTGAAATGCTATAACGCAGGAGTATTCGTGTAGGAGAAATATGGGTGAGTGTAACAAGCTCCCACTGTTACAACCTGGTAAACGTTAAATCTGTTATTATAATGTTATTGAACATTATACGCTATTATAATGTTCAATAACGTTATGTTAAGATGGTTGCCATTTAGAATCAATATTAATTATGAATATTAATTAAAAAAATTTTATATATCAACTACTTGAACTTTTTCAGGAAAGGAAATTCTACAGAAAAAAAGATTTTATTTATTTAATTTATTTTTATATTATATATTTTGCATCAGCAGAAACTTAACAGGCAAAAAAGAAAAAAAAATAATTTAAATACATTGTAAATATACAAAATATAATAATAATAATAAACTGATAACTGGTAGTTAAACAATTATGGTAAATAATGAATGAAAGAATTTATGTATTTTTTTATACTACATTTTTAATTTATTTAGAGTTTGAGAGTATGTCTTATGTAATCGTTGTCATGACAACTAGGGGGATTTTTAGTTGCATTTCTTGTATACATTTCAACGTTGCATATATATAAATGTTTATAAATAAATGATTGAAATATTATGATCACTGGCATATCAATTTTTTTTTTGTTAAACTATTGAAGGATTTTTTAAGAAAATATTTCTTTAACAGATTTAAAAAATAAATTAAATTAAATTAATTTTAACGTTTTCTAGAGAGTTTAAAACTGAAATGTTGTTTATTCACTTTGACTCAAATAATTTAAAAAAGAAAATACGAGAATTTTTTTATTTATTTAGATGAAATAAATAAAATATAGATTTTTTTCTTGAAATTTAATTCTATGATCGAACATAAAATTAAATAGAAAATGGATTTCAGATTTGTTCAAGATTGTCGATAATATTCTTATTCAATATTTACAAAAATAAACATTGCGAATATTTACGCTGTCTGGTTCTTTTGAATAAAATTTAATATATTTTATGATTTGTTTTATGATCAGGGAGTAAAATTGTTACAAAGATGTTGGTTTCAAATAAAAGAAAAAGGAAATATGTAATAGAAATACATGTTGACAAATTTATAATATAATATAATATAAAGATTTTTATTTCAATATAAAAATAATTTCTTCGGAGCATGATTAGTAAAATTATTATTTTTTAAGCTGTTTTTAAACACTGTCATTTTATAAAATTTTAAAAGTATATTCTAAAAATTGAAGAAAATTTCTAAAATACTGCTTATTCTGCTTGTATAAAGCCATAGATTATTGTGAATCTCTATATCACATATTTTTCAAACTATGACACCTTGAAACCGAATTTTAATTGTTACTAAATAAAATATTTTTTATTTCTTGTTTAGCAAAATATCTGAAAACCATTCCAGTTATTATTTCTAATTAAATAAAAATGATAAACTTAACGTATTAAATCAATATTTTACATTGTTTGTAATTTAAATATTAAAATCTTATAACAATGTACACTGTTATATTGGACTATAAAAGAAATTGAATATGAATCCTTTGTAACAATTTATTTTTTTAACTATATCAATGTTTGCTACAGTTTATTTTCATAACAATATAAATGCTTTGTTAAAGTTATTTTCGGACAGTATTATTGTTTTGTAACAATAGTAAATTAAATAAAAAAGATAAGTTTAACGCATTAAAACCAAATTCTACATTGTTTGTAAAATTTAACAATTATGTTTATACAATTTAAATATTAAAATCATATAACAATGTATTACATTGTTATATTTGGATTATTGAAGAATTTTTTAAGTATTGCAGCATTATTGTTTGTAACAATAGTTTTTAAAATAACAATAGCTAATTAAATAAAAATGATAACTTTAACGTATTAAAACAATATTCTACATTGTTTATAATTTAAATACTAAAATCCTATAACTATGCATTACAGTGTATTACATTGTCATATTGGATTGTTGAAGAATTCTTTAATATGAATGCTTTGTTACATTTTTTTTTATAATATATAAACGCTTTGTTGCAATTCTTTTCGAACAGTATAATTGTTCTAAAATAACAAGTGTTAATTACATAAAAATAAATAACGTATAAAACAATATTCAAATTGTTTGTAATTTAAATATTAAAATCATACAACAATGTTTACGTTGCTATATTGGATAATTAAAAATTTTTAATATGAATGCTTTGTTACAATTTATTTTTAAAACAATAAACGTTTTGCTGCAATTATTTTCGAACAGTATTATTGTTTTGTAACAATGGTTTTTGAAATAGCAATAGTTAATAAATAAAAATAACTTTAACGTACTAAAATAATATTGTACATTGTTTGTATTTAAATAAATTCGTATAACAATATATTAACATTGTTATATTTAATTATTCAAGAATTTTTAATATGAATGTTTTGTTAAATTTAAATTTATAACAATATCAATGATTTGTTACAAAAAACATTTTATAAATATATCAACATTTTGCTATAGATAATATTTGTTTTTAAATGACAATAGTTAATTAAATATAAATGATATCTTACGTATTAAAACAATATTCAACATTGTTCGTAATTTAAATATTAAAATCGTGTAACAATGTATAACAAAATATAAAAATGTATTACATTGTTATACGATTATTTTTGTAACAATATAAACGTTTTGCTGCAGTTATTTTTGAACAGTATTATTGTTTTATAACAACAGTTTTTAAGTAACAATAGTTAATTAGGTAAAAAGAAAAAGTTTAACGTATTAAAACAATATTCTGCATTATTTGTAATTTAAATACTAAAATCGTATACCAATGTAATACATTGTTATATTGGATTATTGAATAATTTTTAATATGAATGCATTGCTACAATGTAATATTTATAACAATATAAAAATTTTGTTGCAGTTATTTTAGAACAGGATTATTCTTTTTTAATAATGTTTAAAATAACAAGTTAATTAAATAAAAATAACATGTTTAACATATTAAAACAATATTCAATATTGTTTGTAATTATTATTAAAATCATATAACAATGTATTAGATTTGGTTATTGAATAATTTTTAATATGAATTCTTTGTTACAATTTAATTTAGTAAGAATACCAATGCTTTGTTACATTTAATTTTTATAACAATATCAATTCTTCGTTAAAATTTGTTTTTATAACAATATAAACACTTTGTTTTAGTTATTTTAGAACAGTATTATTGTTTTAATATAACAACAGTTTTTTTAAACAATATCAATAGTTAACTACAGGATACGAAAAAAACCTCTGTGCACAGTTTATGCATAAGGTTTTACATTTAAAAGAAATTTGTGAAAATATAACTTAATTTTCACAAAAATTGAAATGAGAAAAGTAAAAAGAGATCAAATATTAATGATGAAGAACTTATTTATAAATATTTTACTTCCTTTGATGACGAAATAATACTACATTCAACTTGGTGAGTAAATTTTTTTTATCCTACGTGAACAAGATGATGTTGTTATGGTTCGTGACGTACATAAAAAGTGCGTGGGAAGACCTGTAAATTATAATCCAAAACAGATTACTCTCCATGGAAACCACGTCAAACTTCCATTTCAAAATCTTCTATTTAAAATAAACATCAATTTTTGGCGTGATTTTAATTATGTGTGTTTGAAAATTCACATGAAATATGCATTTGCTGAGTGTGGCGATAACATGAAGTCACGTGCCCTGTATGGCTTACAAATTGTAAGCAGATTAGTGTTTTCAGTTAATGCCAGAATAGTGTCGCCTAAAGATCATTCACATTTATGAAAGTTATCATAATTTAAACATCCCATAATATTTTGGTAAAAGGCTATAAAATTTGGCCATTTTGGTAAGTTATCAGTATTATTGTTTTGTAACAATAGTTTTTAAAATTACAATAGTTAATTAAATAAAAATGATAAGTTTAACGTATTAAAAATATTCTACATTGTTTGTAATTTAAATATTTAAATGGTTTAATAATGTATTACATTGTTATATAGTATTGAAGAATTTTTAATATGAATGCTTTGTTAGAATTTATTTTTATAACTACTTAAATGTTTTGTTGCAGTATTTTCGAACAGTATTATTCTTTTATAATAATGCTTAAAATAACAATAGTTAATTAAATAGTATTAGTTTAAAGTATTAAAATACTATACTGCATTGTTTGTAATTTAAATATTAAAATCGTATAACAATGTATTACATTATTATATTGGATTCTTGAAGAATTTGTAATATCAATGCTTTGTTACAATGTATTTTTTTAACTATGTAAACGTTTTTTTGCAATTATTTTAGAACAGTATTATAGTTTTATAACAATGGTTTTTTTTAACAATATCAATAGTTAACTACTGGATACGAAAAGAAAATCTGTGTACATTTTATGCTTATGATTTTACTTTTAAAATGATTTATTGAAAGTATGAATTTAATTTTCACAATAATTGAGATGAGAAAAATATAAAGAGGTCATACATTAACGATAAAGAACTTATTTATAAATACTTTACATCCTCTAATGAGATTATAATACTACATTCAACTTTTTGACAAAGCGTTTTTATCCCATGCGAACAAGATGATGTTGTTATGGTATATTTCGTGACATCCATAGAAAGTGCGTGGGAAGACTTGTAAATTATAATCCAAAACAGATTAATCTCCTTGGAAACCACGACAAACTTCCAGTAAAAATCGTCTACTTAAAATAAACATCAATTTTCTGCGTGATTTTAATTATGTGTGTTTCAAAATTCACATGAAATATGTGTTGGCTGATAATATGAAGTCACCTGCTATGTATGGCTTTCAAATTGTAAGCGGATTAGTGTTTTCAGTTAGTGTCAGATTAGTGTCGACTAAAGATCACTCGCATTTATGAAAGTTATCTTAATTTAAACATCCCATAATATTTTAGTAAAAGTGGCTACATAATTTTGGCCATTTTGATAAGTTCCTTTAGTGATAAAATATGTGCATACTTGAAAAAAAAAATTCGTAAATGTTTTCATTTTTTTTTTTATTTTAAGGTTTCAAATTTTTTAAAAGCTTTAAAATTCTAAAAGTTGGTTTTTCTACTACTTCAAATTTAATTGTCATAAAACTCTTAATTTTATCTTAAAAATTTATAGAAACTTTATGTAATGTATTTACTAAAAAACCATGCAAGGTTAGGTCGTATAGCTAGCTAGTCAATAAAATTGAACTACTATATCAAGTGTTATTTGTATGAAAGATATTTTGATCACATCATATATTATTTTTTAAATAATATATTAAGTATTGTTTTTAATATATATATATATATATATATATATATATATATATTAAAATGTTTTTTTTATCGAGTTATAAATTTTTTTTTAAATAATGAATTTGATTATTTAAGAACAAAAATTCAAAATCTAAGATAATTTGATTTAATTTTGTAAGTAGGGTTAGTTACAAGATTGTTAGGAATAAAGTTAATTCAAACAATTGAAAAAGTTATCGTTCAAGGGATGTATTAGATTCAATAAATATAATATCCACTTTATTTATATTTAGTTGTTTGTACATAAATTTTTGATATTTATTTGAATGCTTTTCATTCAATTACATTTTTTCAACGATCAACGAGAACTAATATAATTTTTAGTATAAATTTAAGGTGAAACTAATAATTATTTTAAATTAATATGCATTTTATCAAGTCTTTAAATTTATTTTTGTAATAATGCTTCCACCTGCGCACTGGTAAGAGCGCCCTCTGTGGCATTCAAGAAAAATAGTTTGCTGACCTCGAAACTCTCATCCGGGAGGAAATATAGAGCAACCTGCGCTCCTGCTGAGAAAAGCTTAGCCTCTCATCCCAAGAGGAAATATATTTAACTCTACCCTGCGTATTAGTTGGCCTACAAACTTTCACTCAAAGAGGAAGTACATCTCGCGAATCCTGCGCGTAGCTGAATATCGGGTTTTCGACTTAGAAGTGGAGTCCTTCCAGAATCTATAATTATATGTTTTTAAATTAGTTAAATATTGTAGATCTCTTATTGTATTGCGGTATTTGTTCGTGTGTAAATAAAATTGTCAGCTCTCAAACTTGAGCTTCAAGTACTATATCTCAACCCAACCACACCCAGTAACAATCTGGTCGCCCAACCTGCACACTACATTTTGATTTAACAAGATTTTTGATCATGATGAAAATTTATGAAATTTAGTAGAAAACTATTTTATGGATAAGTGAAGATATCAGTAAAAGTTATGAAATAAAACTAAACAATTACTTTTTAATTTGTATACAATCAAAGTCATATAGAATTTCATGAAATACAAAATATAAATGTACATCATTTACATTTAAATATAACTTATTTTAATCAAAAAATTTTTAATATAAACTCATTACTCCTTAAACCTTTTTTTTTTTTACATATTATCAATACATATCGTACATAATATGCATTTTAATATTATTATGCATCGCAATTGTATTTCCTGCCAAAAACATTCATTTTTAATGTAATAAGATTATTATAAGGTTTTTATTAGTGACATTCACAAGTGTACGATTCAAGTAAATATTACGTTTATACATAATTTGATATTTATATAAACATTATAAACCTGACTTTTAATATTTATTAAATTTACGATTCTCTGAAATGATAACCATTAATTGTGATATTTAGTTATGTTAATAATGCTCTTTCTATCCTACTCTTCCACACCCTACTATTTTAACAAAAGGACTCTTTAGCCTATGGATTTATCATGTCTGGCATATATATATGGAAGCTCTCAGTTCGGTTTTATTAGTCAAATTTCTGGGAATCTTCATTTCAAAAATCTATTGGTATATCTACTAGGTTTCTGCTGGTAATAAATATAATTACTCATTGCATTTTCAGAGCATACATTTTTTTTTATCCTTCGCATTTTGAGATCACTCTCAATACTATTGAACATTGAAATTTTATTCTTACGTTAAAGAAGTAACATTCAGAATATTCAAAAGGTTTTATTTTAAAGCATAAAATAAACTTATTTAATATTTGTATACATTTTCTTTGTTATTTTTGTTCATTAATAATGTGCAATTTTACTAAACTAATACCTTCTTCAATGGCGCAACAACCCCATTGCGGACCAAGGTAGTCTGCCAATTGACAGATTTCAAGACGGGAGATGATTTCTTTTTACAGGGTAAGGTTGCCAGTCCTGCGCCCAAGGCTATACAATCATATTCGATCGGCACCTAAGGTTTAAAACGGATTCCAAATCACTACAAACATTTACGACACCGCCGGAACTCGAATCCTGTGGAATCGAGCACCAAACACCGAGTCACTCTGCCATCAAGCCCCAGTAAATTATTCCGTTTCTACCAATCATTCTATTTCTTATTCAATGGCTTGACAGCTCCATGGTGGGCAAAGGACTTCTGCCAGATTCCGAAACATGAGATGTTGGACTTTCAATCATATTAGTATATTAGACGGAAACCTACCGTTTAAAATTGATTTTGAACCACTACAAACATCAATGGCACTGCCAGGACTCGAACCTGAAACCTGTGGCACCAAGTGACAGAAGGCTATCAGGCCCCAAATTAATAACTCCTGTCTTATATATTACACGTAACTGAAAAAAATTTTCAAAAATAATTATAATGCTATCTTGCATTGTTAAAAGTTTCATATTTAATAAAAGAAGAATTTAAAATGTGTGGGCATGCGTCTCAAATTTAAACAGACATTATTACTCTAATCTACAAAAATTTAACTGATTAATATTTGCAAATAAATCACCTCAGCATTTCAATTTTATAATACTTTTAATACGATATTTATGCATAATGATAATATTTTCCATCTTTTACAATATATTACTAGTATAATAGAAAAATTCATTAAAATATATCATTCTTTAATATATTAATATCAAAAATCCATTAATATATTAATATCCATATCATGAAGCCAAATCCATTCATCACATCTTTAATGGCCATACAACATTGCAGCTCCCAATTCGTACTCGAGTCCCGCGTTAACAATTCCAATGTTCTCATTGTTCGATAAGCATTTGTCTTTCCAAGCGGATTCCCCTTGTCAAAATCGGAGCAGTTTGTATTCAGCTACTTCTGAAACTGTCCAATTAACCTCCCTGTCACACAAGATGATTAGACATCGGCTCCTATTTCGCTTTGTTGCGATACTAACTCCAATAGAAAGCAGATTTCATTGCGATGAATATTGTGTACGATTTCTGTTGTCTCATTTCAGCGTTTCTCGTATTCTGAGGTATTGTATATTGAGGTTGAGATTTTCTTAATATTTTTCGTATTGTGAGACATGATATATCAAGATAACGATTTTCTAGTACATTGAGATTTTCTAATGTATTGAGATTAGGATTTTCTTAATAAAATTTTTTTCTCGTATTGTAAGGATGGTATATTGAGATTGGGATTTCCTTAATATATTTTTCTCTCCTATTGTGAGATATAGTTTATTGAGATTGTGATTTTCTTAATAATTTTTTTTTCTCGTATTGTAAGGCATGGTATATTGAGATTGGGATTTTCTTAATATATTTTTCTCTCCTATTGTGAGACATAGTTTATTGAGATTGGGATTTTCTTAATATATATTTCTCGTATTGTGAGACATAGTATATTTAGATTGGCATTTTATAGTACATTGAGATTTTCATAATACATTTGTTTTCTCGTATTGTAAGACATAATATATTAAGATTGGGATTTTATGATACATTTGAGATTGGGATTTTCATAATATATGTATTTTTCCTCATATTATGAGACATAATATATTATGAAAATCCCAACCTCAATATACTATTTGTCGTATATTGTGAGATGTACTATATTGAGATTGGAATTTTCTTAATATATATTTTTTTCTCGTATTATGAGACATAGTATATTGACATTGGATTTGCGTAATATATTTTTTTCTCGTATTAATATTTGCAGATAAATCAAATTAAAATTTCAATTTTATAATAATTTCAATACCATATTTATGCATATTGCTAATATTTTCCATTTTTTACAATATATTACTGTAGAAAAATTAATGAAAATATATTAGTCATTAATATCCAAAATCCATTAATATCCATATCACAAAGCCTAATCCATTCATCACGTCTTTAATAGCCGTACAACATTACAGCTCCTAATTCGTACTCGAGTCCCGAATTAACAATTCCAATCTGCTCGTTGTTCGATAAGCATTTGTCTTTCAAAGCGGATTCCCCTTGTCAAAATCGGAGCTGTTTGTATTCAGCTACTTCTGAAACTGTCCAATTAACCTCCCTGACATTCAAGATGATTAGACATCGGCTCCTATTTCGCTTTGTTGCGATACTAACTCCAATAGAAAGCACATTTCATTGCGATGAATATTGTGTACGATTTCTGTTGTCTCATTTCAGCGTTTCTCGTATTCTGAGGTATTGTATATTGAGGTTGAGATTTTCTTAATATTTTTTTCGTATTGTGAGACATAACATATCAAGATTACGATTTTCTAGTACATTGAGATTTTCTAATGTATTGAGATTGGGATTTTCTTAATATAGTTTTCTCTCCTATTGTGAGACATAGTTTATTGAGATTGGGATTTTCTTACTATATATTTCTCGTATTGTGAGACATAGTATATTTAGATTGGCATTTTCTAGTACATTGAGATTTTATAGTGTATTGAGATTTTCATAATACATTTGTTTTCTCGTATTGTAAGACATAATATATTAAGATTGGGATTTTATGATATATTTTCATAATATATGTATTTTTCCTCATATTATGAGACATAATATATTACGAAAATCCCAACTCAATATACTATTTGTCGTATATTGTGTGATATACTATATTGAGATTGGAATTTTCTTAATATATATTTTTTCTCGTATTGTGAAACATAGTATATTGACATTGGATTTGCGTAATATATTTTTTTCTCGTATTAATATTTGCAGATAAATCAAATTAAAATTTATAATATTAATATCATCTTGATAATATTTTCCATCTTTCACAATATATTATAATAGAAAAATTCATGAAAATATATTATTCATTAATACATTAATATCCATAAATGTATTAATTCCTGTCCTTCCTGTCAGACAAGATTATTAGACATCGGATCATATTTCGCTTTGTTGCAATACTGAGTCAGATAGAGAGCAGATTTTATTGTGATGTATATTGTGTATCATTTCTATTGTCTTATTACAGAGTTTATCGTATTGTAAGGCATTGTATACTGAGATTGGGATTTTCGTATTTTTTCTCGCATTGTGAGACGTAGTATATTAAGATTGGAGTTTCTTAATATGTTTTTTTTCCTCGTATTATGAGATTGTATCCAAAAAGTAAGAGCAATTTTCAATTTAAAATTCCCGGGGCTTGTGGAAATCCAATTTTTTTTTTCTTTTTTAGGTTGATGGCACTGTCCTTGACATCTGTGTGGAATTTAACAACAAAATATTCATTAGTGTTTGAGTTGAGCATTTTTATATCGGAAAGAAATGTTTAGAAGTGGCACAAACAATTCAAAGAAGGCAGAGAACGCGTTGAAGATGAAGAGCCCTCTGGTCAACCGTCGAACTCAATCGACAAAGCTCACGACCAGAAAAATTAAAAATTTGGTGCTTGCAAACCCTCAATTTACAATTAGAGACCTTGCTGATGATGCTGGAATTTCAAAAGGATCGGTCAATTCCATTTTGGGCCTCAATTGCGTAAAATATCGATTGGTACCGAAAACACTGAATGTGCCAGCTCACACTGCACTGATTCTTCATGACTTTTTCGCCAAAAATGAAACCCATAGCGTTCCACAACCCCCATATTCACACCGTGTGACTTCTGGCTACTCCCTAAACTCAACAGAACACTCCGTGGAGTTCCGTTTTGAGTCGATTCAATGTGAATCAGCACGCACTTTGAAGGCCATCCCTGCCGATGACTTTTTAGCATGCATAAAGTATTGGGAAAAAAGTTGGCATAAGTGCATTGTGTCCGGGATTACTTTGAAGGCGATGAAATCACTTTGGAAGAATAAATAAAGATTTTTTGAAAAAAAAAATAATTGGTCTTACTTTTTGGGCACAGTAGTATATTGTGATTGGAATTTTTTTAATATATATTTCCTTTTTTCAAATGTACTATTATACAGTTTTAAGACTAATTTTTTCATTCTATTTATTTCCCTCTTTTTGGCTCAACGAAATAAATTAAATATTTGTTTAATCTTTGTTATCCATCTCTCCTTAATAATTAAGAAATACCATTTTTTTAAATTAAAAAAAAATCACTAATAAATTTATTTTGAAATTTTCGTTACGAGCAAAATTTATTTAACGTTTGTATTATTTAGAAATAGTATTGATATTTGTTATCGATTAATAAATAGCAATTGATATATCCTAATATACCCGAGTGACTAGCATTCTGAGCTGCAGGTTACGGGTTAAAGTCCCGGCTGTGTCAGGAATGTTTGTAATTGTTTGGAATTCACATTAAACTGTGGGTCCCTGTCTGACATGACTTAGCGCGTTGGTGTAGGGCTGACAACCCTGCCCCTTAAAAGAAGAAAATATATCCTGTCTCGAAATCTGCTAGTAAGCATAAAATATTTTGAAGGGAGATTAACGTTTATGTTTAACGTTAACGTTTGCCTTTAGTACAGGTTTAATGCAATTTTTTAAATAACTTTTTTATGTTTTTACTGAGTTTAGGTCAATAGATTTATTTATTTTAAAAATTATTCTAAAACTTTATTTTCTATACAGTGCTATGTTTATAAATTAAGTACTTTGCAGTAAATGCCCCTAATGGTTAGCATTACACAAAAGTATGCCATTATAATGTTAATTACCTTTGTGCACACACACATATATATATATATGTATATTGTATATATACATTAACAACATATAATATACATAATAAATTGTATATATATATATATATACAATTTGTATGCAGCGAATACTGGCAGCAAGCTTTTACTGTGTAAAATGGTCATGTTTCTAAACCTCTTCTTGTCTGTTCTATTTTGTGTTCATGCAGTGTGTCCTTATATCTACATATACTTTATAAAAACATAACACATCAAAGAAGAACAGACGCGAAACACGACCATTTTGAATGCTAAAAACTACTGTTGATATGCGCTGCACGTAAATTTGGCAACAACACCATCATAGCATTCGCAAAACAAAAATTCTGGGGTGCCTCAAATTCAAACTTCTCAAAAAGAAAGAAAGAAAATTTTCAAGAACGGAACAGCTGCAACAACCAAACTGAAAATCATTTAATAAACGTAAAGTTCAAAATGTTGAACGGCAAAACTGCAGTGGAAGATAAAAAAAAATTGTACAAATATACAATGACAGGAGGTGAAAAGGTGATCAGAAAATCCGTAAAGCCCGTTATAATTTTGTGAACGCAAAGGAAACATCATGAGGACAGCTTTATCAAGAAATGCATACCCTCAGTATATTATAAAGTTTTACCGATCGCTAGATGACCGGATACAAGTGAAAGAGACATCTAGCGAAATATTCCGATAACATGGACAAAATAATCTTCCATTTGGAACTGAACAAGGTATAAAATTGAAAACGATTTTATAAAATAAAGCGAATCGCGTGATATGACCTCGTGACTATTAGGATATGCCAATAAGCGAGTGATTAGCTTAACAAATTGATCAAACATTCATATGATTGGTAGGATTATTGTTCATTTTGAACCTATCGGTGTAATATCTGAATGAGAAGATTTATGGTCCGCTGCTGGATAATCGTTAATTAGTAGCGTAGGAAAATGAAATGACCTTGTAGAAATTAATGAAGTATTTTACAATTTCTTGGAACAGAAAAAACTCCCACAATGTGGGAAATTTATGTCAATTTCAAACAATGGACAAAAATATTAACAAAAATGAGTTTGGAGAATACATATTAGAGAAGTATTAGCAAAGGGAATTACGTGTGACACCATTTATTAAAAGAATATTCTTGAATTCTTTCTTTGCTGCTATTTAATAGCAGTGTTGTTACATGATACTGTTTAATTCTGAAGCAATAAATGTAATTAATTCCGAGCAATTAATTAAGGATGATATTGTCACATATTTTGATACTAATTTTGGGAAGTGTAAGTTTATTGATAGTGAAGTTAAATTCTTTTCTTTTGATAAATATTTTAATTTGTGGCGAGTTATAAATGTTAATGTGGATGTCAAGGGAATTAGCTTGAGGTTTACTTGTATTACACTGAAGTGACAAAAACCATGGGATCCCTCTTAATATCGTGTCGGCCCTCCTTTCTCCCGGCGAAGTGCAGCATCTCGACGTGGCATGGACTCAACAAGTCGTTGGAAGTCTTCTGCAGGAATATTGAGCCATGCTGTCTCGATAGACGTCCATAATTGTGAAAGCGTTGATGGTGCAGGATTTTGGGCACGAACAGACCTCTCGATGATATCCCATAAATGCTCGATGGGATTCATGTCGGGCGATCTAGGTGGCCAGATCATTCGTTGGAATTGTCCAGAATGTTCTTCAAACCAATCGCGAACAGTTGTGGCCCGGTGATATGGCGCATTGTCATCCATAAAAATCCCATCGTTGTTTGGGTACATGAAGTCCATGAATGGCTGCAAGTGATCTCCAAGTAGCTGAACATAAGCATTTCCAGTCAATGTTCGGTCCAGTCGCACCAGAGGACCAAGTCCATGCCATGAAAAAACAGCCCACACCATTACGGAGCCATCACTAGCTTGAACAGTGCCTTGCTGACAGTTTGGGTCCATGGCTTCGTGGGGTCTGCGCCACACTCGAACCCTTAGCATCAGCTCTTACCAACTGAAATCGTGACTCATCGGACCAGGCCACGGTTTTCCATTCATCTAGGGACCAACCGATATGCTCACGTGCCCACGAGAGTCGCTGCAAGCGATGTCGTTCTGTCAGTAAAGACACTCGAGTGGGTCTTCTGCTGGAATAGCCCAAGAAAGGCAAATTTCTCCGCACAGTTCTAACAGACAAGTCCCTTGTACGTCCCACATTGATTTCTGCGGTTATTTGACGCAGTGTTGCTTGTCTTTTAGAATTTACGACTCTTTGCAGACGTCGCCGGTCTCGGTCGTTAAGTGCAGGCGGTCGACCACTGCGCTGTCCATGAAATTTCATACTCTCGGCACACTCTTGACACAGTGGATCTGGGAATGTTGAATTCCCTAACGATTTCCGAAATGGCATGACCCATGCGTCTAGCTCCAACTAACATTCCGCGTTCAAGGTCTGTTAATTCCCGTCGTGCGGTCATCATCACGTCAAAACCTGTTCACATGAATAACTTGAACAGAAATGAAAGCTCTGCGAAAGCACTGCGCATTTATACCTGTTCTACGCGATGCTACTGCCATCTGAAAATTTGCATATTGCTATCCCATGACTTTTGTCACTTCAGTGTATTTTTAAAATAAGCTCTATTGGATAAATGTCATAACAGATTGTTTGAAAATTTGGATAGTTGATAACAATTAGATCATTCACTTACCTTAAAGTATGTTTGTGAAATAACAAAAACTTTTTTTCGAAATTGTATAAATAAAGATTAGCCATATATGTCAGCGACATATGAAATTATCTAAAGCATAAGAGATATTAAATAATAAGAAGAATATGAACCAAAGAATTAATTAATATGGAAATTTTACAAAATTCCTGACATTATTCTAATCAAAAACTGAAAAAAAAGTTCTTCATGTATATAAAAAGTTAAAATTTTTTTATATCAGTTATTTAAAACAAGCAATGAAATTTTCACAAATAAATCTCGGTTATGTTTTGAGTTATTGTGTTGACAATTTTAAATTTATGCGAAACATTAAATTGAGAAAATAAAATAAAATTATATGTTTTGTAAAACAGTCGAATATAACATTTTTTTTGCTATTTAGGGTACAGTAAAAAGTTAAATGTTTTTGTAAGAAAAATTGTTTTAATAAGAACGGTCTTGTATTAAAAAAATTGTTTCAAGTAATCGAAAAATGATCTGCTCAATGTAGTACTCTAATTTAATAAAAAAATAATGAACAAAAAAATAATAAAATTATTAAAAATTTCAGTAGGGTGTATGTAGTTTTGAAATTACATGATCTGCATATACACATCTAATTTTAAAATAGTTTATTTGGACATATGCAATTCCGAAACTATATTCACTGTATATACAAATGTAGTTCTGAAGTAGTTCATATGGACAAATGTTGTTCTAAAATAACATCATCTGAAGACAAAGAAGTAGTTCATCTGGACATATACAGTTAAAAAATTCATTCACTGTATATATAAATGTAGTTCTGAAGTAGTCCATCTGGACATATGCATTTCCGAAACTGCATTTACTGTATATACAAATATAGCTCTGAAGTATTTCATCTGGACATATGTAGTTCTAAAACAACATCGTATGTACACATAGAAATAGTTTGTCTGGACTGTGTATAGGTCTGAAACAACATTCACTGCATGTACAGATATAGTTCTGAAGTTATTAATCTGGTCATATGTATTTCCGAAACTTAATCTTCTCTAGTTTATCCACAGAATATGACAAGATCATTTTCTTTAATTGTAAAATTAAATCATTTGAGAGAAAAATAAGTGTCTTAGAGCAACAACACGGAAAGTTCTAGAAACAGCACAGTAAATAATCATAAACAACTTATTTATTTCATTTTTGATATTTAATTAAAATATGAATTTATAGATTTGTCTTGCTGTAATTTTTGATAACGATGACAAAGAATTTTGATTTTAAGATAAAAATCATTGAACCTCACAAATTACTAAATGCTAAAATATGTATTTTAGTTCCAACTTCATAACATACATTCACAAAAAAAGCAACACATCCATTTTAAATATGAATGTTTCTTAATCAAGAATAATTATAGTTTCATTTCAAGACAACGATTAATTAGTAACATTTTCAAAATAATTTTTAAATCTAGTTTTCTGAATGCGAAAATCCTAATTAAACATATGCATTATTCAAATTAAAACACAGAAATTCCGAATTTGCAACTAGCTTAGTGAGGAAATGGATAATGGAAGTAGAAGAGAGATTTGTCAAAGACAAAGTGCGACAAAATATTCTTTTATCAAGGAAAGCTAAGTGCTCGTAAATTTCAGAATCGCTATTGTATTCTATTGAGAAGATGTGGAAATGTCGATCAATAAAATAATACACTCGCCCTCCAGAAATTCTATTAATAGGTTTGACATTAGAAAATCTGTAGTAAGCGCACTAAAAGGGCATTTCAGTTCTGCTATTATATGATATGTCTGATTCTTTAAACTGAAAATGAACTTAAGACTTTTTTTAAGAAATAACTTAAGGCGTTACTTGCGGATAGAGTGCTGAGTTCCGGAATTAAGGAAGTTTGACAATTGATATGGAATTGAAAGTATCTAGGGCAGTAACACATTAAATTTATACGTGGAAAATTCTTTGGTATCGTTAGGTAGAAAGACATTTTCAATGCCATCCTTGGGACGCATTGCTGAAGCGCAATGTAAAGCAGAGGAAGCAGGCACACCATCCAGAATTATCATCCTGGGTAATGTTGAATTTGCTACATGCCTTCCGTTATAGTGAATGACAAGTCAAAATATCAGGAGTTAGGAAACAAAAGTACACGGTCCAGTCACATAAATGTGACCACCTGAATACACTCTTGTACACTCTTGTAGAATATACACTCTTGTATATTTTGGCTTTAAGTGGAGTGTGGTATTAAGTGAAATTCTTTATATACACTCCACTGCAATGTGCTGCCACCTGCCTTTTGTGATTGGTCATTTCACGTTGACGTCGAAAGTAGGGGGTGGTCACATTAATGTGACTGGACTGTGTAATATCAGTGATGATGGCCGAATGACTAGCGCTCGGTGCCATAGGTTTCAGCATTACACCAAAATACGCCATTTCTAAAATTTTTTAAATATATAATAATAATAATATATAAAACATAAATATTTTATAAATATAAAATATAATTATATAAAATAAATAATTAATTTATTAAATTATAAATTATATAAAGTATAATATATATAAATATTTTTTAACAGTTTTATAAGAAAAAAACAATTCTGAATATAGGCGTCTACATTAAGGCAAATTAAGGTTTATCTTTAAGGAATACACACCGTCCCACGTCCCGAGAAATGATGAAATAAGTATTCTTATATATATATATATATATACACAGTCCAGTCACATTAATATGATAACCTGTCAAATGCAAGAATAACCACCTTTGGCAGAGCGGACCGATTGCAATTCAATCAAGGTAATTAACGATTGAAATGCTTTCCGATGCCCTAGGACATCCTTTATATACATTTCACTGCAATGTGCTGCCACATGCCTTTTGTAATTGGTTATTTCCCGTTGACGTTGAAAGTAGGTGGGGATCACATTGATGTGACTGGACTGTATATATATATATATATATATATATACAAAAATATGTAAATATGAACATATATATAAGGGATGTATAATACGATTTAAAACATAGAATAAATGTTCAAGTATGAAAATAGTACGAAAAAAAGAAAGAAATTATACAAAATTTCGTTATGTTTTACCAATAAATAAAGCTTATAAAAATCTTTTATAGAAAATTTTTTCTAAATTCCTTTCTAAATTTTTTCTAATTTCTTTTATGATATCTATAAGCCTGCCTAATGCCTTATTCTGCAAAAAAAGTTCACGAAGATTCAAAAAGGTCGATCAATAAAGTAATACACTCTCTCTCTCCCTTCAAGCGTTCTATTATTAGATTTGTCCTCTGAGAAAGACTTGTTAGTGCTGCATTTACTGGGACATTTTTAGTTCCAATTACATCCACTAGGTTTAACCTCCCTTGTTTTAAAACGTTATTATGCTAAATACATTATTTTGAAAAGATTAATTTATTTCATTTCGGTAATTTACTTTCATCAATTGGTTTATTCTCCTTAATTTATTTTTTGCACTTTGGGTTTTATCAAAATATATAGTAGTCGTTTTAAGCTTTTAATTAACTAATACCCATAGAAACCTGTGATGTGGATATTAAATTTAAATATTTATAATATAATTATTTTTTCGTTCATTTGAAAATTTTTAGCAAAGTATTATAATCCCTCTAAATAAATTTTTGAGTAAATAATACTTAGTAAGACTTAATCAAAAACTCATTAGGAAACTACAAAAAAGAATTCCACGCCAGATAACGATACGTTTAGGTTTATAAAACTATAAAATATTAATTAAAAACTATAAAAGATGTAATGGGCATTTTTAAAAGGTTTAAAGCAATAATAACGGGATTAAATTCATGATGACAATTTAATCAAAATGGAAATATTTTGTATTTGAAGAAACTCGTAGTAAATTTTAATAGGCGTTTTTATGGGCTTATTTTTATTTCATTAAAGAAAAAGCAAATTTATTTTATTAAATGAATAAATGGAAATGAGCAGCCATAGGTCTTTATACTGGATTCGAGGTTTGGTTTGGTTTGGTTTGTCACTCTACGGTCACCTTATGCACACTTTAGGCTAAACAGACCGGGACCTACAGTTTAAAGTGGATTCCGAACCACTACAAACACACATGGCACCGCCGGGACTCGAACTCGAAACCTGTGGTACCGAGCGCCAGATCCCAACAGGCCCCTAGTGTATTGGAGGAGAAGAAACTCTCTAGCTAGCATTCCTGGAGATGTACGTTCCAAATTTAGGTTTCACTAGGGACCATCTTATTGTAGTCCCATTGTAAAATTATCAATAGGCTTCGTGTGTTCATAAGCAGATAACTGAATTATAAAGTTTTAAGTAAGGTATGTAAAATTGTTACATTTTAAAATGCCTGAAACCTAGCAATGAAACAAATTTTTGTTAAGTTAATAATTTTAAGAAATATCGTTATTATCCAAAAGTATTTCTTAAACAATCTAGCACTTTGATAACATCATTGACCATTAGAATAGTAAATATGTAGCATATTCAGAGTTATGAAGGATGTAACACGAAAAGAGGCTGTTACCAATACATCCTAGATGCACAGCCTGTTTGCTTAATAGAAAAAGGTCTGTGAGGTCACTTGAGGGAAATAACTGGAAAACAAAAAGGCGGTAGACCCATAGATCCATTCTATGGATAAATCAGCGAACAATCGATAGCAACACTCATTGATATATCAGTCGGCAACAACACCTATGGATGTATCAGTCGGCAGCAACAACTATGGATAGATCATTCAACAGTAACATCTAGACCATGTCCATGAACCCGCGTATTCTCAAACAATGAAAAAGCTCTCTAGGACTTGAGCACAACTATCTCTTGTGGCAACCAATGCAAATTTCCCTTTATCACGACTCGTATAAACCATATTGTACAATAAAGTTAGTAAGTGTGTGTTTACTTTTATTGAAATATGATCAATTATTGAATTTTAGTCAGTAACTTCAAATATTATCTAAATAGCTTATGAGTATTCAGTTCTTCTTTGTAATAGTGACAAAAAAGGCAACAGAAAAGCCCAGATGTTTCAATTTCCTAAGGATAATGTGTTAAAAATATCAATGGATACGAGGTTAATCCAGAAAAGATTTTATTTCTACAAGGTCTTCCACAGTAAGTGTACATTTTTGCTTCTATTAATATAAATAAAAATTTAAAAATTTGATTTAACCATTTATGTAGATACTAACATGTTTTTAATCTTTATTTATATATTTGTTTTTATTTTGTATACATTGAAGATGAATGCGTTAGGAAACAATCTGTGGGCTAGAGTAAAAAAACAGCTAAACATATAATAGTAAATTTGCTGATGCCAAGACTGGATAATCACATAGTCCCTACAATATGTGATTATCCAAAAATTTTCCATCTTAATCAACAAAAAAAAATCTCTTGAGAACCGTATTCAATGCATACTATATCAAAATGCATACGAAATATTTTGGATTAATAAAAATAAATAAAATATTAATGTTTTTATATTAGATTTTAAAAAATCTTCATTATAAGAAGGAAATGTTTCAATATCAAAGTACTTAATATGAAATACAATGCAATGAGCTAGTAAAAAGCACTTTTCCCTACAAGTACAGATAAACAAAATGTAAAGCTTGTCTTTAAAATATATAAAGAATTTGTCATTTGTGTTCTTCAAAATTTGGGGCAAAAACATAATTTAGTTAATTTTAAAATAACATTCATTTTAATTTCTATAGTTTATACATGGAGCAAAATTGTAAATGTTAAACTACAATTTCAAAGAAAACATTTGACTTATTAAATGTTATTGTTTTTCTAAAGATAATATCAATGAACTTCTACCTCTTTTACCTGTATTAACTTATGTATCTGGATATTGGGCATGAACAAAAATAAAGAAACTAAAATGGGATTCCTGCACAAAATGAATGGCTTTGAATAAATCTTTAGAACTCAGTAGCAGTTATCAATTCATTCAAAATATGCATAGAGCTAGTTTATTATGTCTCACGCCAGATGTAGTTAATGTGATGGTTTATAAATTATAGTTTAGCTATGTGATAAATTACTTTCTAAAGATAATGAACATTCATTTCTGAATCAGGCTAATCAGAGACTAATTGTAACAAATTCATCGTTTAATTTTATTAATGAAAGTTATTTTTTTAAAGATGAACTTGTGATAATAATCATTCAAATGAAATTATTTTAAAGCAAATAATTTAAGTAACAAATTGTACAGAATTAAATAATTATTATAAATAGAAAATGACCAAAAAAATCGATAAAAAAAAGAATGCATCAAATTTTAACTGATTAACAAGGAAAATTTATACATATATAAAGTTTAACATGATCTTGAATCACTTTATTTAATATTTTTTGTTTTTCATATTTTTAACGGAACTTGTATTATCGCATTTTTGTAGTTTTATTTATCTATATATGCGTGTGCTTATTAATTATACATTTTTAATTTGCTCATTAAAATCATATATTTATACAGACTAGTATATCTTAAATAAGGCGCTTCATGGCCGAATGACTTATACTCTGGTGCTACAGGCTTCAGGTTTGAGTCCAGGGAAGTGCCGCGGATGCTTGCAGTGGTTCAGAATTTACTTTAAACCGTAGGTCCCGGTCCGACCGTTGGGATGTCGGGCTTAGGGCAAACAACCCTACTCGTAAAAAGAAAAAATATCCTGTTTCGAGATCTGCCAGTAGGCAGACGGTCTTGGTCCATCGTAAGCTGTAGTGCCAGCGAGTTAGTACGTTAAATACGAAAATAAATTGACAAACACGTAATAAAATGTCGGTGTAAATTTATGTATTTCTTGAATTAAATTAAAAATCTGTAATTACATTTGCCTTTTTTTAAAATTCCTTTACATAACAGTTAGTTGCATAAATTTTATATGCCTTTAAATTTATTTTGTTTTTCAAGTATTTTTTTACTAATTTCTTTAGTTAAAAATCTATGCTTTTCTGTATAAATTTTTCAAAGTAATATTTTCTATAAATAGAACATTTTTAAAATCAACTTCCACATTTCTTTACTAATTCTGTTTAAAAGGAATTTTTAAAGTAAACAGTTTTATTTGTGTAGATTTTATTTGTATAGACGGATATGTTTATAAAAGTTTCATAAAGAGATTTTGTAAAAAGATTAGGAAAATCTGCTATTTAAAGTATAAACATTTTAAGTAAAAAAAAATTTCACCCTATATAAAACTGAAATTCACGTTCACGCAAACGATAATAATAATAAAAAAAAAGAAATTGATTTTCGAAGAATATATTTTTAAAAACTGTTCTTGGAAAAAAAAACGTACCATCTTTACTCTTTACAGCTGAGAAATAATTTGGTGAATATTTCGCTGCTATCTCTTTCCGAATAAGCTGCTGTGCCGATGAAGATCTTAAATAAATATTTGTTTCAATAAAAGTTTTTTTACTTCCTTTTCATGTCTTTATTCATTAATGTCTGAGTTTGTATTACAAATTTAAAGATTGCTATATTTTTGATTAATTTTAAAATGCTGTATTTACGAAAATATTTGTTAACATACTTTAAAAGAAATAAAGAGGCAAATGTAAATTAAAATTATACCAATTTTTTCGAAGTAATAATGTTATAGGGATGATATATTTAAACCTTAAAATAAGTTTTCTGTATTTTAATATAATGGGAAATATATTTGTATCTCAAAAGGTATAAAAGATTATACATTTCTAAACTTTTAAAACCTAAATACATATAAATTTTTAAATGAGTTCATTTGAATCTAAAATTAAATAACGTTTATCAAAAAATTTAAATTATAAATGAACTAGTAACAAATTATATAAAAAAAAATTTTTTTATTAGATAATTTTTTACATTTAATTTGAAATTTTCTTGCATTTTTATGCTCAAATAAAGACATTTGCTAATATTAAATAAATAAAAAAAATGATAACACATTTTGTTGTATTTATAATTTATGTAAATAATCATGAAATTAGTAATTTGAACTATTTGCCTAAACTATAAACGAATAAAATATTTATAAGGTGGTGAAAGAGAAGAAATGTATATTTTTTAAATGAAACAAAATTATTATGATTAACGGTTTGAACAAATTTTGTTTACTCTATTGCAAGTAAGTTTCTTAGTAAATATATATACATATTAAATAATTATAATTAAATTTGTGAATTGAAATATCTATCAATAACTATTAAAATATAAAATTAAAAGTGTTCATTCAAAAGTTCAAAACTGTTATTTCAATAAAATTAAAAAAGTTCATTTAAAAATTTCTGGAATCTTCAGTTTAAAAATCTAAGGTTGAAAATTTTTAAAACAAAAATTAAATATAATAGTAAATAAATTAAATGTTAGATAATTTGTGTTATTAAGGAAAGATCTTTTAATATGAATTAAATTATATATTTGAAATTTAGTTATAAAAGAGCACTAAAATTAGTTTGATATTAATAACCATCTGAACACTTTCCCACATGTGCGTTACGTCATAAACACCTAGTCATGTCTTTTTCAACTCCTTCTATTAGCTCACACTCTCCCTATATATATCTTGTTCAATTTGCAATCGTTCATAAATACTTTTTATTCATCCACTCAAGTTCAAATACATTTTTTTTAACTTGTAGTGGATGACACTGGATGTTAATACAGTTTTTCAAATATTAATTCAATAATTAAATTTAATTAATTAATTGTAGTTTTTTTTTTTATATGTAAGTTGCATATATCTACCAATAGATGGTGCCAGATAAATTTTAAAAAAATGAATGAAAATTATTTATAAAGGACTTTCTGCAATAGAGTGAAAAAAAAGTAGGAATTGACTTAAATTTTTTTTATATATTACTTGTTTTTTATTAGGAATTATTGTTACTTCCTTTGTGCCAACTCAATTTGTAACGGACACTCCCATGTGCTGTATTTGGAATTATCTTGGGCATTTTCCGACGTAGACGTCGTGTATCGAGTTTTTAGCATCGGTGGGCCACATGTACCACGTATGTATCCCACGAACAGGCCACTTACGGTAATGAGGGGAGTATAGTGTTCTTCCTGGAGAACTTTTTGTAGTATACTACCCCGCATTTGCATATGCTACGGGAGAAAATTAAAAATTTTAGCCTGATTATCGGTGAGAGACGTTTTACATATATTGTCACAATCGCCATCGAGTCTCCTCTTTCTGAAAGCAGGAATAATAAGAATGTCGCTCGTGGATGCAAATATTGTCATTCTTGCGCGCTAGCTTCAGCACGAGTCGGGCATACCAGAAAAAGTAGAGCAAGTTTATAGTAAGGGTTCTCTCGCACGCCAGTAAAGAGCTGTCTCCGAGTCGCCGTCAAGTACCGCACGTCGTTGGAGGTGGTCTCTATTCATTGGATCTGTTGAATTTCATAGGGGGCAGCCAGGGTTCGAAAAGATTTTAATACGCTGGAAATGTTCTGCTAGGCAGTCATGGCCAGTCAGAAGACGGAATTGGGCGACAGCTTGTCGTCGCGGAATGATGGGTATTGTTAAAAGATCTTCAGCTCTAAAAAGCTTTGACTTAATCTCATCTTGAGTTTGTAACTTGTGACTTTTAGTTTTCTCATTATTTGTCCACCTAAATGGAAATCTTACTGTAGATTGGAAACCATTTGTAGACAATGCATCTAAGACGACCCTTTTATTCCTTAATGATACCACACTGAATCATTACGTAATGCGACTTGAAACAGATTTCATTGAGAAGTCTTACAAAACGCGAAGGTTCATCATTTATACGAAGATGAATCTCTTCTGGTTCTGGTTGGAAAGGATTCAGTTTAAAGTGTAATGTCATTGAAAACAATAAGATATTTTTAACGTTTTCCATTATTTGTCCACCTAAAAGGAGATCTTACTGTGGATTGAAAACCATTTGTAGACAAGCCATCTAAGACCATCCCTTTACTCCTTAATGATCCCACACTGAAACTTTGCTAGTGTGAGTTGAAACAGATTCCATTGCGAAGTCTTTTACAAAACGCGGTAGGTTCGTCATTTATACGATTTGAAAGAACCTTTTCTATTCAGTTGGATGCAAGCGCAAGCACCTAAAGAAGAAAAACGATCAATAGAATAGCGCTCTCTCTCTCTAGACATTCCGTTATTAGAGTTGTCCTGGGGGAGTGACTGCTTAATGGATTGTAAGGATATTTTAGCCTCGCTAATATCGGACCGCTAAGTCCCGGACTTTGGAGCCCTAATGAATTGGCTGTTATTGTACAATCAGAGGTTATTATCTCTTCATCAAAGAATTGTTTCCGGGTCGTTAAATTTATTTTTGTGCACTCGGTGCTTAGCTCGTAGTTGGCAAGGAAAGTGAGAACGGTTTGGTATGTTTTAAAGAGTTTTAAATTGTTATAAGAAACTTACCTTTTGTAAAGAAAATTAGCACTAGAATCTATTCATTTCTAAATAATCGTTATATAAAGGTACAAAAAAATTATAAAGATCATCAAGTCATTTTTATTAATTTTATTATTGTAAAGAGTAAAGTGTTTTTTTAATTCATGGCAAATATATTTCATCATTCGTCATTGATGCGGAAGAATATTGCAGATTGGGCGTTATCGAAAATGAATAAGGTACAACGCACCCACTGGAAGATTTGGTTTGGTTTGTTGTTCTATGGTAATTTTGTGCATAATTTAGACTAATTAGACGTGAACCTACAATTTAACGTGGATTTCGAACCAAACATCCATGCCACTGCCAGTATTCGATTCTGAACCCTATGGTACCAAACGCCAGAGTACTAGCCAATTTTCCATGAGATCACATTCTTTTGATGAGTAGACAGTTGAGTTTCCAATCTAAGAAAGCCTGTTTTAAAACTAGGTATACGAAACTGATCCGAACTATTTACCTGTCTATGCAGACGATAGACATGATGAATTTCGTAGATCGGAATGCCCACCGAGGTGAATGGAATGAGAGTGGAAACTCCCAGATGTCATCCATCGGGACTTTGTTCAAAACTAGAGAGACAAAAGGTCTTTCCATGCTACATTCGGATTAAAGTTAAATGTCTTCCTGTTCTAGTAGAAAAGGATTCAGTTTAATGTGCCAGGTCTTTGAAAACAATGTATAATGTGTAATGTTTTACATTATTTGTCCACCTAAAAGGAGATCTTACTATGGACTATAAACCATTTGTAGACAACGCATCTAAAAGCATCCTTTTACTTCTTAATGATCCAACACTGAATCATTTCGTAGTGTGACTTGAAACACATTTCATTGCGAAATCTTTTACGAAACACGGAAGGTTCGTCATTTATGCGATTTTTACCTTTTCTATTCAGTTGGATGCAAGCACATAAAGAAGGAAAACGATCAATAGAATAGCTCTCTCCCTCTAGACATTCCGTTATTAGAGTTGTCCTGGGGGAGTGACTGCTTAATGGATTGTAAGGATATTTTAGCCTCGCTAATATCGGACCGCTAAGTCCCGGACTTTGAGGCCCTAATGAATTGGCTGTTATTGTACAATCAGGTGTCATTATCCTTTCATCAAAGAATTGTTTCCAGGTCGTTAAATTTATTTTTGTGCTCTTAACTCGGAGGTTGCAGGAAAGTGAAAAAGGTTTGGTGTGTTTTAAAGAGTTTTAAAAGGTTATAAGAAATTTTGTTTTTGTAACGAAAATTAACAAAAGAATCTATTGATTGCTAAGCAAAATACAAAATAATTAGTTACATAAATTTACAAAAAGTTATAAAGATCGTCAAAACCATTTTATTAATTTTAATATCGTAAAGAGCAAAGTATTTTTAAATGTATGATAGTTAATAGAAAAATTTGAATTATTTAGTTAATGTATTTTATAACTAATTGATTAATTTATTATTAATGCATTTTTTTTTGTTCTAATGTAGCTGGCAAACACTTTGACAGTTGACATTTGTGCCATAAGCAAAAGCTGCACCGATGTTACTTATTTAGTACTGTTAAGGGGGTGTGTATAGCTTGAAGATAAGCCCCGGACGCGGAGTAACACTATCCCCGCAGCGCTCTACGATCATGTTAGATAGGGAACTACAGTTTAAAGTGGAATCCGAACCACTACAAACATATCAAGTCCCATGTATGATAGTTGTATAAATGCATAAATAGTATTAATGTATGTATGTAAAAAATAAATTAATGGATATTTCATTAGTAATTTAATACATTTTTATTATTTATACATTATCTTTATACATTAAATGCATTTTTATCCTTCGCCATTGATGCGGAAAAATGATGCACAATGGGTGTTATCCAAAACACAATGGGTAAGGAGGGAAGGGAAGACTTACAATATACCCACTGGTTTGACTTGTCGATCTACTGTCATTTTGTGCACACTTTAGGTTAATTAGACAGGAACCTACAGTTTAACGTGGATTCCGAACTACTAACAAGCATACACGCTACCGCCTAGTTTGAAATCTGAAGCCTGTGGGGCCAAAGGCTAAAGCACTAACCAATTGGCCATCAGGGCGCACTCTTTCGAAGAGTAGCGAGTTGAGATTCTAATCTAGAGAAGCCAGTTTCAAAATCAGGTAAACGAAAGAGCCAAAAGCTTACCTGTCTATGCAGACGATGGACGCGATAAATTTCGAGGGCGGAATGTGCACACTGTACCTCCCCTCGACAGGTAGATGAAAGGAGAGTGGAATCTCCCAGATGTCATCCATCGATAAGTTTGTACAAAACCGCAGTAACAAAATATATTTTCAATGTCCACGCCATGCATGAATGTCTTCCTGTTCTGGTGGAAAGGTGGAAAAGGATTCAGTTTAAAATGTTCAGCCTTCGAAAACAATACAATATTTTTAATGTCTTCTATTATTTGTTCACCTAAATAGAGATCTTACGGTGGATGGAAAACCATTTGTAGACAAGGCATCTAAGACCATTCTTTTACTCCTTAATGATCCCGTACCGAATCGTTGCGTACTGTGACTTGAATCAGATTTCATTGCGAAATCTTATACCAATACGCGGAAAATTCGTCATTTATACGATTTGAAAGAACCTTTTTTATTCAGTTCGATGCAGGCGCAAGCACATACAGAAGGAAAAACGATCAATAGAATAGCGCTCCCTCTCCAGACATTCCGTTATTAGAGTTGTCCTGGGGGAGCGACTGCTTAATGGATTGTAAGGATATTTTGGCCTCGCTAATATCAGACCGCTAAGTCCCGGACTTTGAGGTCCTAATGAATTGGCTGTTATTGTACAATCAGGGGTCATTATCCCTTCATCAAAGAATTGTTTCCAGGTTGTTAAATTTATTTCTGTGCACTTGGTGCTTAACTCACAGGTTGCAAGGAAAGTGAGAAAGGTTTGGTGTCTTTTTAAAGAGTTTTAAAATGTTAAAAGAAACTTAGCTTTTGTACTGAGAATTAGCACAAGAATCTATATAATACTAAATAATCGTAACATAAATTTCTAAAAAGGTTATAAAGATAAGTAATTTTTACTAATTTTAATATTGTAAAGGGCACAGTTTTTTATTGTATGATAGTTAATTGATTAATTTAGTTAATCTATTTTATAATTATTTGTTAAATTTATTATTAATACATTCATTAATAATATTAATGAATGTATGTAATAATAAATTAATTAATAATTAATTAATATTTTAATGAATGTTTTAATTAAAGAATGTATGTATTAATAAATGTATAAACGTATTATAAGGTATAAATATATTTTTATCATTTGTCATTGATGAGGAAGAATATTGCTGAATGGTTATTATCCAAAACAAACTAGGTAAGCAGGGGAGGGAAAATTTACAACACACCCACTGGTTTGGTGTATCTCTCTACTCTTATCTTATGCACACTTTAGGCTAATTAGACCGAGACCAGCAGTTTAACGTGGATTCCGAATTACTAATAATCATCCATACCACCGCATGGTTTCGAACATGAAGCCTGGGGTACGAAAACCCAGAACACCAATTGGCCATCAGGCCACACTCTTTCGACGAATAGCGAATTGAGTTTCCAATCTAGGTATCCAATCTGTTTCACAACTCGATAAACGAAACAGCCAAAAGGCTTTCCTGCCTATTCAAGACGATAGGCACAATACATTTCCTAGGCCGGAATGTCAATATGTCACCTGCCGGGGTGGAGGGAATGAGAGTGGAAACTCCCAGATGTCATCCATTGGGAAGTTTTTGTCACTACAGTTTTGAACAAGGTATTTGTAATGTTGCAGGCCATGTTGCAAACTGAGTAAGGTTCAACCTCTTCCGGTTCTGCTGGAAAAGGATACAGTTTAAGGTGTCCGGTCTTCGAAAACAATAACATCTTTCTAATTTTTTCCATTATTTGTCCTCCTAAAAGAGATCTTACTGTGGATTGAAAACCATTTGTAGACAACGCATCTAAATCCATCCTTTTACTCCTTAATGATCCCACACTGAATCGTTGCTTAGTGTGACTTGAAACGTCCATACCTCCTAACCTTACCATACGCTAAGGTATGTCATTTATACGATTTGAAAGAACCTTTTCTATTGAGTTGGATGCAAGCGCAAGCACGTAAATAAGGAAAAACCAATCAATAGAATAGCGCTCTATCTCTAGACATTCCGTTATTAGAATTGTCCTGGGGGAGTGACTGCTTAATGGATTGTAAGGATATTTTGGCCTCGCTGATATCAGACCGCTAAGTCTGGGACTTTGAAGCCCTAATGAATTGGCTGTTATTGTACAATCAGAGGTTATTATCAATTCATCAAAGAATTGTTTCTGGGTCGTTAAATTTATTTTTGTGCACTCGGTGCTTAGCTCGGAGGTTGCAGGGAAAGTGAGAAAGGTATTTGTGTCTTAAAGAGTTTTAAAATGTTATAAGAAACTTAGCTTTTGTAAAGAAGATTTGCACAAGAATCTATTTAATACTAAATAATCATTACATAAATTTACAAAAAAATTTATAAGGATAAGTAATTTTTACTAATTTTAATATTCTAACAAGTGTTTTTTTAATGCATGATAAATAGATTTTTATCTTTCGTCATTAATGTGGGAGAACGTTGCAGATTGCGCGTTATCGAAAACTCATTAGGTACAACGCACCCACTAGTAAACTTGGTTTGGTTTGCCGCTCTACGGTCATTCTGTGCATAATGTAGGCTAATTAGACAGGGATCTACAGTTTAAAGAGGATTTCGATCCACTCACAAACATCCATGCCCCCTCCAGGATTCGAATCTGAAGACTGTGGTACCAAACACCAGAGGGCTACCCAATTCGCCATCAGGACGCACTCTTTTGATGAATAGAGAGTAGAGTTTCCAATCTAGGGAAGCCTGTTTAAAAACTAGGTAAACGAAACTGAGCTGAAATTTGTACCTGTCTATGCAGCGATGGACACAATAAATTTCGTAGACCGGAATGTCCATACGTTGCTCACCGAGGTAGATGGAATTAGAGTGGAAATTCCCTGATGTTATCCGTCGGAACTTTGTTCAAAACTGTAGTGACAAAATATATTTGCAATGCTGCACGCCATGCTGAATTCTGAGTAAAGTGAAAGTTGAAGTCTTCCAGTTCTGTTAGAAAAGGATATAGTTTAGAGTATCCAATCTTCGTAAACAATAACGTATTTTTAAATTTATTTGTCCTCCTAAAAGGTATCTTACTGTATACTGTAAACCATTTGTAGACAGCGCATCTAAAACCATTCTTTTACTCTTTAAGGATCCCATACTTAATCGTTGCGAAGTGTGACTTGAAACAGATTTCGTTGCGAAGTTTTTTACAAAACGCAAAGGTTCGTCCTTTATAAGAGTTTGAATGTTTTCTGGTTCTGGTGGGAAAGGATTCAGTTTAAAGTTTGATGTCTTTGAAAACCATAACAAATATTTAATGTTTAACATTATTTGTTCACCTAAAAGATATCTTACTGTGGATTGAAAACAATTTGTAGACAACGCATCTAAGACCATCTTTTTACTCCTTAATGATCTCATACTGACTCTATGTGTAGTGTGACTTGAAACAGATTTCGTTGCGAATTCTTTCACAAAACGCTAAAGTTCGTCGTTTATACGATTTGAAAGAACCTTTTCTTTTCTTTTGGATGCAGGCGCAAGCACATAAAGAAGGAAAACGATCAATAGAATAGCGCTCTCTCTCTCTCTCCAGACATTCCGTTATTAGAGTTGTCCTGGGGACCGCTAATATGAGACCGCTGAATCCCGGACTTTGGAGCCCTAATGAATTGGCTGTTATTGTACAATCAGAGGTTATTATCCCTTCATCAAAGAATTGTTTCCTGGTCGTTAAATTTATTTTTGTGCACTTGGTGCTTAACTCGGAGTTAGTAGGAAAGTGAGAAAGGTATAATGTGTTTAAAAAGTTTTAAAATGTTATAAGAAACTTACCTTTTGTAAAGAAAATTAGCACCGGAATTTATTCATTGTTAAATAATCGTTACATAATTTTACAAAATGTTGTAAGTATCATCAAGTATTTTTTATTAATTTTAATATTCTAAAGCAGGGATGGCCAGCCTCGAATATTTTTCAGGCCCATGAGATTTATCACATTTTTACAAAATAAATTTATTTTATAATGGCTAAAGTAGTGAAAACTAATGCTTTAAAAAATACATTAAGTGTGCATCCATATATTCAAAAATTAGCTGTCGAAATTATGAGAAAAATTAACTTTGATTTAGAAATAATATTTTTGCGTATATATGACAGATATTGCCTGTTTTATTTATGAGTTTACAGAGTTATGAGTTTATAGAGCTTGAGTTAATCATATTCTGCAGAAAAACAAATATGAGTTGAGAAATAAATATCGCACTAGTAAAATAAATATTTTTTAATGATTTCATTTTTTTATTTCGTTTACATTTGTATATTTTTTACATTTCATTTTTAGTGTTATGTATTTCTTTATAACGTGCGTTTAGTATCGTTATTATTATATTATCTGTGTTTACATGTAAGAATAATAGTAAACACAAAAATAATAACTCATTCTGTTTCAATTTTTCACTCCCAAAAAATGTCTATAGTGGGTCTAAATCTAATATGGAGACATATAATTTTATATGCGTCCCGCAGAGTTATAATACATTTCTAAAGTGACCCGCAAGGTCATTTGGATTGCCCCCTCCCCTGTTCTAAAGTTTTCCCTCTGTTCTGTTCTAAGTTTTTTTAAATGTATGACAAATAGATTTTCATTATTTGTCATTGATGCTGATTGTATGTTGTAGATTGGGCGTTATTTAAAATTCAATAGGTACAACATACCCACTAGAAGAAGAATGATAGAAATAATGTCTTCCAGCAGAATTTTAATGGGTAATTGCTCCACATTAATATTTTAAAATTCAGAAAAGCAAAAAAAATCATCAATAGGTAGTTTGTGGAAATGAGACACTATTAAATTGGGTCTACTCCTTGGGCCATGATAGGCAATATTTGATTAATATTACCTATCATGGCCCAATAATTTGGGTTTGATAGGTAGCTCACGAGCCATGAGTTAAAAAGTATTTGAAGAAATATATGCTATTGCATATGTTAACAAAGGCTATCATATACATAAACATAGGAAAGTTATATACTATCCTATACCTAAGAATATCTATTTACATTATCATTTAAGCATGATTTAATTTAAAAGAAAATTTATATTAAAGAAAACGATGCTTGATCGATTAGTAATGTAGACAGTTCATATCACTTCAGTTGGATTATAAAGAAACGATAACATTTCATGAGAAATTATATTTTCCATAACTTTTAACATATCATAATATATTATAGATTGTTCATTTGATTGGAAGTGTAATACAAAAAGCAAGACGCAGCGTTTAACATTTTAAATATTATGTCGTTCTAAATTATAGTGATTCAACTTGAAATCTTGCTGCCTCCAATTTCCTCTGTAGTTTTTCTCAACCTGAATGACATGCAAATAATATTTATAAAATTATTTGTAATAACATATTTATAAATAAAAATAATTCTTATAATTAATTTTTATTATTAAGAATCCTATTTCATCCAAATGTAACTACTACTACACTACACTACACCACATCATTGTGCCTAGAGAGCTGAGTTACCTCTTTACAATTTGAGAATAATATGGGTGAGAGAACTCTGACTGGGCTCCGTGATACTCTATGGTCATATGAGACCGGGACCTATGTCTTAAAGTGGATTCTGAAGCACTACAAACATCCGTGGCACCGCCGGGATTCGAACCCGACACCTGCGGTACCGAGCGCCAGAGCGCTAGACACTGGGCCATCAGGCCCCATCCATGTAACTGCCCAATAAAATAAAAAATTTGGAATTGCCTTGCATAATTTTCAATAAAAAAGTGATCATTAAAAAAATGCGAATTATATTCCAGGCCTGTTTTTTTCTACGTACAATAATTACAAACAATGACTACATACAATGACCAAACAAATATTCATGTAATTTTTTTAAACAGCTACAAAATTCAAACATCCGAAAGCTATCGACTGATGAAAATTACACGTTTACTTAATTAAAAATAAACTAATACAATGAATATGTAGGCTAATTTTTAAAATTTCTAATAAAATAACGGAAAGTAATTCAAAATACATCATCGAATGAAATTTTAAAAAATATTAAATACAAAAATCCTTTAAATTCAAGAAAAAACTTTTAATAAAAAATTTTTAAATACATAAATAAATAAAAATGTATTTCAAAACTATTCACAATTATTATATATTAATAATTACATTTAAATCCATCCAAATTCTTAATAAAATGTTCTAGTTGCCACGAATCAAAAACAAATTTTTTATATAAAAATCGTCTGCTCCATTATAATCACGTTCTTTATGAAATGCAGTATTAACTGTTTCTGAATATACCATGAAAAAACAACCAACAAAATCTTTTCCATTTGAAGATATATTTTTCTGAATTGTTGAACAATGCGCAGTAAGTGTTTCTTTATTATTACTTTTATGTCTTATTACAATACATTTTTACTATTATATTTGATTCATATTTTAATAAATATATGAATCTATATTTAACGCTAATAATATTTAATGCAACAATCTTCAGTATAAATTAACTTCTACCAGATCACACGCTGATTTCACTTTTAATAATGGTAATAATATTAACAAAAATTGAAAAAAAAACCCGAAATAACGCATCTTGAGTATATATATTTAGCTCAAGTGATAGTTTAATTATTAGTTAATTATTTGGTTAATTTTTAAAGCAAAATTGGTTCTTAGAAACTATTTTGAGAAAATTAAATCAGTAATGACTTCGCAACTTAATTATGCATATTTTTTCTCAAAATTTTCTATGAACGTTAATTCAAATTACTTTCTAAGGATTAATATTAATTATTATGGACATTATTTTAACACAAAAGATGTTATTTATCTTTAGATATAAGCTGAATATTGAAATAATACATAAAATTCATTTACAATCATTTATAATAATACATAAATCAAATTTTATAATGTCTAAACTGTCAATAGCGATAAAATAATTTTATAGCTACTAATTTGATTTGTTTTAATGCTACTAATTTTTGTCTATTTTTGGCATTCCATGATTTCATAAAATCGTTGAAAATAATTAATTATTCATTTTTTTATTGCATTTCATGTTATTTTCGCCAATCCAAGTAGTTTCAGGGACAAAATGTATCATTAAGTGATTCTTTATTATTACTTTTATGCCTTATTATAATTATAAGTTTTTACTATTATATTTTATTCATATTCACAAAAATTATTTCATTCATAAAGTTAATTTCATTTCCTAACGAGGACATACGCAAACAATAGTCAACTAAAACAATAAAATTTCGAAATAGCACATTCGCTGCACTAAATACTTCATTAGCAATTCAAAATGAATTACAAAGCAACTCGCTTGATATTGCCATATCAAGATTGTTAGCAAATTATTTTACATTTTTTCTATCACAAAGTGGAGTGGCAAAATTAGTGTTGTAATGTGTAGATTGAGCAAAATAAAACTGATTGTGATTGTGTTGAGATACGTCAGCCATAGGTTGGAGAACTCACAGCTTTATCTACCTATGTTTGAATTTTTCTTGATACTTTTCTGTAAAGATCCATGTCTTTCCTACATTTTAATGTTTTTGCTTTTTTGGAGCCCCTTATGGAGTATTTAACTGATTGCATTGTTGGAGAATCGTTGTTAAATTTTGTTCTAAAACGCCTCGAACAGATTTAGTGGAATGGATTTCCAATAAATACAGCTCTTGCTTCGATTTTTCTTTTGTGTTGTTCCATTTTCTGATTTTCATTCTTTAGTGGAAAGTTCTTATTGCCAAATTGGAGTGAAAAATTTAATCTTGTCAAAAAATAAATTAAATTAAGCGTTTTTGCACATTTATTGTGACGTTTTATTGATTGAAATTTTTATCAGATGATACAAATGGAGTGATTGTTAAATGGCAGTTTTAGTAAAAGCAATTTTTTTTTAAATTTAATTACTGTAGTGTGCAGGTTGGGCAACTAGATTGCAACTGGGTGTGGTTGAGTTGAGATGCTCGAGACACAGGTTTGAGAACACAGAGCTGTGTTTACACATACATGCAATTAAAGTAATATTTAGTAATTATTTATATAATAAATATTTAGTATTAAAGTAATATTAGTAAAAATATTTAACACATTTAAAGACAAATAAGTATAGATTTGTCGAAGTACTCCACTTCTAAGCCGAAATTCCGAAACTCAGGTACGTGCTAGTTGCGCGAAATATACTTCCTCCGGATGGCAGTGGTCTGATGGTCAATTGACTAGTGTTCTGGACTTTACCACAGACTTCGTGTTCGAATCCTGGCGTTGGCATGGATGTTTGTTAGTGGTTCAGAATCCACGTTAAACTGTAGGTCCCGCCCTAATTAGCTTAAAAAGCGCAAAAAAATTTACCGTAGAGCGAAAACCCAAACCAAATCTCCAAGTGAGAGTTTGTAGGCCAACTAATCGTTTTTCCTGAACGCTATAGGGGGTGTTCTTGCAGGGTGTAGGTGGAAGAATGGTTACAATGTTTATTTTTTAAAGAATAATTTTTCTTGTGCATAAGACGATTATTTGGTGTTTTAAATATCTTTAACTTCTACTATTTTTGTTACAGTACTTTTTTGTTGGCTGATTTCATACCCACTTGATTACTTTTTTGCTAGCTTTAGCATTCACAGATTTCATTCCAGAACTTCTTGTAAAAGAGACATCATCTTAATAAAAGAGTCCTCTAGAAGTTTTTCAAAATTTTGCTTTTTGCTCAAATATATTTTTTTAGATAACCCTAAAACATTTCAAGCATTTGCAAAACATTTAACAATTTTATCTGTTTTTTCTTTATTGAGTTATTAGTGCCATCTAGCGTCGAGTTAAAGAACTTTTAAAATAGAAAAGACGATTTTTTTTCTCTCTTCATAATAGAGGCTTTTTAAACATTTGGTCGTGACTGAACATACGGCAGTGACAATAATGATTTTTTTTTCTCTTGTATCTAGCGAATAACATTGTAAACAATTTTTTTTTTCTTTTCCAAAATGAAAAAAAAATTTTTAACAAACGGATTTTTTCCCCATTAAAAAATACGATTACTTGCAAACATCTTTATTTCGTAATAAGTTCATCCCTTTTGTGTTTTTTTACAGAAATAAACAGTGTTTATCGGGATTTTTTTATGAACTGTAGATGTTTATTTAGTAAAAAACAAAATGAAATACAAAACTTTGCATTAATATCATATAAATCGTAATTTAATAATGTGCAATGATATAAATTTTCACAAGAGATGCTTTAAGATGTTGCATTTAAAAATTCGAGTATTTTTAATTTTCGATTTAATGGCATAAATCATTCTTTATAGTATTCGAAATCTCCTCAAAAATATTTAATATTATTTTTGTTTTAAAAATGTATTTTTTGATGTTGTCGTACCCCTCTTGTAAGGGGGGCAACTTCAATTTTCATGGAGCACCCGTCGGTAAAAGTTTGATTCCTGATCCATGTCGGAGAGAAGAGGGGCAATGCCTTGCGGGAATACTTTTAGGGGAAACTACCCTGCATTTGAGTATCATATGGAAGACCGGGGAAAACTCCCATCAGGTAGTCCGACTCACTAGGCAAGATGATGAGCATCACAAATGACATCGAATCTCATCGTTTTTTGAAACAGCGCTTACAACAAAGCCGCCAGCGGATAAAACCCCTATAGCCCACCAGTGGTGTACGTTGTCACTGAGCCCCGAGTTTGGCATATTTTGTGATAATTTTATTATTAAAACTTTTTACAACAAAAAAAAGGCTACAGACAAAACTTGACTGATTTCATACCCACTTAGATACTTTATATTAGCTTTAACATTTACATTTCATTCTAGAATAGCATCATTTTCAAACATCTTAATAAAAGAGACATCTAGAAGTTATTCAAAATTTTGCTTTCTCAAAGATATATATTTTTTTAGACAATCCGAGATTTTTTAGACAATTTTAGATAATCACATTTTTATCTGATTTTTCCTTATTGAGTTATTAGTGCCATCTAGCGTCGATTTAAAGAACTTTGACATAGAAAAGACTGAATTTTTTCCCCCTCTCATCATAATAGACTCTTTTTAAACATTTGGTCATGATTAAACATATGGCTACGACAATAATGATTTTTTTTCTGTTGTATCTGAGCGAATAACATTGTAAACATTTTTCTTTTCTTTTCCAAAGTGCAAAATTTTTTATCAAAAGGATTTTTTTCCCCATTAAAAAAATACGATTACTTATAAACATGTTTATTTCATAATAAGTTCATCGTTCTTACAGAAATAAATATTTTTAATTGTTTTTTATGGACTGTAGTTGTTTAGTTATTAAAAAGCAAAATGAAATCAGAAACTTTGTATTAATATCAGATAAATTGTAATTTAATAATTCGCAATGATAATTGGTTCCTCAAAAGAAGCCTTAAGATGTCGCATTTAAAATTTCGATTATTTTAAATTTTTTATTTCAATAACATAAATAATTCATTATAGTATTCGAATTGTACTGAACAATATTCAACATCTAAATATTCACATTCATATTACCAGCCTATCCACAAAAGATTTAGAGTTTGTAGCCATGCTTCCTCCTACACTTTGGCAAGAGCGCCCTATGTGGCGTTCAGGAGAAATGGCCAGTATTCCTCGAGATTCTCATCCGACAGGAAATATATTTAGTGCAGCCCAGCGCATTAATTTTTCTGCATACTTTCACCCGGAGAAGAAGTATATTTCGCGCACCCTTCGCATAGGCGAGTTTTGGGTTTTCGGCTTAAAAGTGGAGTCCTTCCTTGAATCTATAACTATCTGTCTTTAAATGTGTTAAATAGTGTATGTCTTTACTTGTATGTGTGTAGTGTTTGTATGTGTGTAGTATTTAAACCGGCCAATGGCCGTACCATGCTGAATATACCGGTTCTCGTTAGATTACCGAAGTCAAGCATCATTGGGCGCGGTCAGTACTTGGGTGGGTGACCACCTGGGAACACTGCGTGCCGTTGGCAAATTGGGACCTGAATGGCCGAGTGTCTAGCGCTCTGGCGCTCGGTGCCACAGGTTTCAGGTTCGAATCCCGGCGGTGCCATGGATGTTTGTAGTGGTTCGGAATCCACTTTAAGCCGTAGGTCCCGGTCTCCTATGACTGTAAGAGCGTCACGGAGCAAAAGTCAGGCTTCTACCTACGGGTGCTCCATCACAACAGAAGCTGCTTCCTTCCCCTTCAATCATGAGCACGTATGGGCTCGTGGGCTTCGGCAGCCAAGTGGGATAAGAAACAACAACAACAGTGTTTAAACCTGCGAGATCTCCGACCTGTGCCTCAAGTATCTCAGCTCAACCACACCCAGTTACAATCTAGTTCCCCAATCTGCATACTACGTACAATCTGACGCTCGTACAAGGCCCTGTACCCACACCAGTACAAACTGGAGCCCCTGATGGTACCCGTACCCAAACCAGTACAAATTTAATTATTGACAAAAGACACAAAAACACGTAAAAGAGACGAGAATTACATGGTAAATTTATAATTAAGAATACGTAAAAGAAATGAAAACATAGATTTGTTATTAATACATGGTTTTTTTTGTTTTGTCTTATATAACATTTATTAATCAATCACAATTAATTTTTATCTAAGCCCAACCATAAAAAAATAATGTATTTTTAAAATTCAAATCTGACATGCGAGTAGGATATTTTTAATGTAAAAAGATTATTGCACATATTTCTTACATAGATCTTAAATATATATATAAAAAAATTGACCACCCATGAGTTAGAAGAGTTCACTATTAACTATGTATTAAAAGAGTTCACTATTATTAAATCAAACCACGAATTTCATGTTGAAATATCTATTAGCAATCGAATCACGTTTCTTATAATGATAAGAAAGCGTTGCAAGTAAAAGCAAGTTATATATATATATATGGTTAAAAAAGAAAACTCTATTATAATAGGCTATACAATGTAAAAACGTTGAAATCAATGACCTTCCTTTTGTTTTATTTTATTTAATTGATTATATCAATCTAAATTTTTCAATAAGATCGAAACTTTTTTATCGTAAAAAAATACGATCATTATTTTTTCATTATTGATTCTGTTAATCCTGGAAAAAGTCAACAAATCAAAAAATTAATTTTAAAAATGTGTTTTCATGTATTACTGAAAATGACAAGTTGTTTAAAAAGCAGTTCATCTATATCAGATTATTTTGTGTGGCCAACCGAAATGACCTTGCGAGTCACTTTGGAAATGTGTTATAACTCCGTGGGTCGCATTAAAATTATATATCCCCATATTAGATTTAGATCCATTTTCGATATTTTTTTGGAATTGAAGCATAATGAGCTATTATTACTGTATTTACTTTTATTCTTACATGTAAACATAGATAATATAATAATAATGATACTAAGCGCACATTGTAAAGAAATGTATAAAAATTAAAATTAAATATAAACGAAAAGAAATGAAATTATTAAAAAATATTTATTTCACTAGTGCGATATTTATTTCTCCACTCTTTCACTTAGCTTTTGCAAATTAACCTCAATTTAGGTATTTGCACATGGTAATGGGTGTTGTGTCCGTTTTGTTTGAGCGTGTTTTGTGTTGGGTCAATTTCATTTTCGAAAAAAAGATTTGCAGCGTAAGTTGAACCAAAAGATTTAACAACTTGAACTAAGAGTCTGATTTTCTCTGCTATCAACAATCAGCTATGCGTATCTAGGGATGGTCACTGCGTCACTAAAGTCACTTACAGTGAAACATAGGAACTGTTATATTAAATCTATCAAGATGCTCGCGTATCATGAGTTCGCAGAATATAACTTAATTATTCTGCGAACTCATAACTGTAAACTCATAAGTAAAACAGGCAATATCTGTCACATATTCGCAAGAATATTCTTTTAAAATCAAAACTAATTTTTCTCCTCATTTCGACAGTTCATTTTTGAATATGTGGATGCACGCATAATGAATTTTTTTAATACATTGGTTTTCACTACTTTGGCCATTATAAAATAAATATATTTTGTAAATGTGTGATAAATCTCAAGGGCTGAAAAAATATTCAAGGCGGGCCGCGGGTTGACAACCCCTGCTCTATATATATATATATATATATATATATATATATATATATATATATATATATATATATATATATATATATATATAAAATTTCGATTTGAACTTATTATAATTATTTCGCTGTATTCATCTTTATTCATTACTTGCTCTCATATTCACACGATATTTTATCAAGAACATAAAATTTATAGTTGTATAAATTTTAATAAAACAGCTTGCTTATTAATTTACTACTAATAAAGAAGTATGTTCTTAAAATTTAATTTTTGATAACATTAATATTAATTAAGACTATATTTAAATTACCTTTAAAACATTTTAATTTAAAAATGTAAATTTTTTATGTAACAGTACTAATTAAGATGAACATTGTTAAAACACACGTGCTTAAAATAATAAGAACCGAATTAAAAAAAATTTAAATCTGATATAAAAGAAGTTGTCTGTGTATTTAAATAGTATTTCAAATTTAAAAAATTCATTATTTAATTGAGAGACTAATAATTGATAAATATTTAATTACGTAATTTCAAAAATTAATTCCTTTCATTATTATTTTCATAAACTATTAAATTAATGTTTTTTAAGCGGCAACATTGAATAAAAATTAGTTGTAATGCAAATATTAGTTAATTTATGAAAATTAAATCAAAACAGCAAAGAATCCATAACAATAACCCGCGTTAATTAAAAAGATAAATCTATTAAATTTTCAGTATTTCTCAAAATAACATTTTCAAAGTATTTAAAAGGCTTCGTCTTTTTATTACTAAGTAAAATATAATAAATAATATTGCTAAGTAATTTTAGTTACATTATAAAACTAATATTCAGTTCTGAATTTAAAAAAAAAAGCAAAAATGCCGATAACAAAAATACAAGGAAAAAACTTTTATTTAAAACAATGCTTCAATAAAATCATGAAAAATTTTAATAAATGATTTAATTAGTATTCATTTATGAACATTTAATAGTTAATATCCGCTGTTGGCATGAATTTTTAACATTACTTTAAAAAAGGAGTAGACTCGGTGGAGAGTGTGGTGAATTGTCTTTGTCCAATCTGACTGGTTACAGGGAGCTCAATGGATTTTTTACTACACAAAACGAACTTTTTTTGCCCAAATGTAGAGTAGTTTCTCCTAAAAAGGTGTTGAAGACAATAATTTTGATGCATTGCTCCCTTATGTCCTCAAATGACTGATTTAATTAGACAAAGTTCTAAAATGTTTATATCAAACTTTTCTGATTGATAGCTATTGTCCACGTGATCTTATAAATTGTACATAATATTTCCAATACACGCCAATACAGAAATAAAATTTTGATTGATTCATAAATGTATACTAAATAAAATAATTCATAAAATTTCTGCATAGATTGTGTCTATTGTTTCCCTTATTTGTTTCTACGATAGAGTATTGTTTATTCTATACCACGGTCAATGGACTTTCAAGTGGTTCATGAGTTGAAAAGATAAAAAAAACCAACCATTCCGTTTAACTGATCTATAATTCAATCCAATCATTTCTCATGAATGCACTCGACAAATTTTTATGTCGTTAATTGAATCTGCCATTGCAACAGAAATAAGGCATGTGATTGCAATAGAATATCTGTATTGCAATATCTATAAGCGTATTCAATAGAAATAATATCTGCAATGCAATACTTGCAGGTGTATGAAATATCTACGATTGTAATATCTGCAATAATCTATCGAAATAGAATATCTATATTGCAACATCTTCGATTGTAATAGAATATGTGATTGCATGTTTTGTGATGGCATTAGAAATAATATCTCCGATACACTATGATAGCAATATCTGCAATAATCTATTGAAATAGAACATCTATATTGCAATATCATCTATTATAACAGAATATGTAATTGCAATAGAAATAATATCTGCCATAATTTATGATCGCAATACCATTGCAATATCTGCAACATTCTACTGAAGTAGAACATTTATATATTGCAATATCTTCGATTGAAATAGAATATATGAGATGGCATGGTTTGTGATTGCAATAGAAATAAAATCTGCGATAATGTATGATCGCCATAAAACTTAAGGGGGTTGTATTTTTGATAGCGTATTGCTATTTCAACTTGGTTAGCATCAAATGAAATTAAACCATAAGGTGCTCCCTTCTATACCAGGTGTGGGCACAATAAAATCCTTCCCTCGAGTTCACCTGGTTGAGGTTTGAAGGTTTGGTTTGTCGCTCTACGGTCATCTTGTGCACACGCTAGGCTAAACAGACCGGGATCTACAGTTTAAAGTGGATTCCGAACCACTACAAACATCCATGGCACCGCCGGGATTCGAACTCGAAACCTGTGATACCGAGCACCACAGCGCTAGCCACTAGGCCAGTATATATATATTTATACGTAATTTACCACCACCATCAAAAAATCTGTTCAGCAAAAGACCCAAATACCAACCCTGGGATATCCATTTAAAGTTGTTATGACAAAATATGGTAGTTGTTTTAGGCCCCGCATCCTCTGATGCACTCTGGATAAGTTGAATCGATTACATATTTGCCGTTCTAGTGACAAATGGCTATAGACCAAAGTGCCAAGACAAAGAAAACAACATTATATTCTTCATCAAATAACGGTTTTATTCATGATAGACGACTGCAATTTAAATTGGAAAGCTTTAATAATAACAATTCAATCATGTTGTACATTGCTATAGAAGATCTGTATTACAATATCTGTAAGTGAATGCAATGGCAAAATAATATCTGTACTACAATAATTGTAGGTGTATACAATAGAAATAATATCTGCAATAATCTATTGAAATAGAACATCTATATTTCAATATCTACGATTGCAATAGAATATGTGGTTCTTCTGTAATTCTAGTGACAAATGGCTATAGACCAAAGTGCCAAGACAAAGCAGACAACAACACATAATAATTTTATTCAATATAAACGACTGCGATTAAAATTGGAAAGTATTAATAATAAAATCTCAATCATGTTCTACTTATTAATGTGTATAGAAATAAATGCATGTATTATTTACTACGTCACATTTTTTTTTATTTGTGTGAATGTGTGTCAAAGGTTTCAGTACAACAGATTTATTTTGATTTTATTTCATACATTTAGAAATAATATGGCCAACTAGAGGCTCAGTGGCAACACGCACCGCTGGTGAGCATTAGAGCGGAGATTAAATCCGCTAGCGGTTTTTGAAGACACTATTTCAAAAAACGAGCAGACTCGATTGCGTTTGTGATGTTCAGCATCTTCCCTGGGTAGTCGGATTATTTTGTTAGGAGTTTTCCGGATTTTCTCCCATACGATACCCAAATGCGAGGTAATTTTATCTAAAAGTCATCCCGGAAGACATTGTCCTCTTTCTTCAGCGACTTACTTACGGGTGCTCCATCACAATAGAAAATGCCCCGCCTTTCCCTCCTTCCATGAGACTGCATAGGTTCATGGACTTGGTCTAGATGTTGTTGTCTACCAAGTAGGATAAGAAACAACAAAAATAATGTTCTGTTAAGATGATCGATGATTATTCCATGACCTTCATTTTACTGTAAACGATTTGTTTGTCACACTGTTGTCATTTTGTGCATACTTCAGGCTAAATAGACCGGGAGCTACAGTTTAACGTGGATTCTGAACCACTCCCAAACATCCTTGCCACCGCCAGGATTTCGCACCTGACACCTGTACCAAAGGCCAGAGCGCTAGCCAATTGGCCATCAGGCCGTTACTGTCAAAAGAGTTGTTGATTTTTATCTAGCTGGAAATAGGAATCTGTATAGGTTTGGTTTGGGTTTGTCGCTCTACGGTAATTTTTTGCACACTTTAGGCTAATTAGACAAGGATCTATAGTTTAACGTGGATGAACCACCAACAAACATCCACGCCAGAGCCAGGTGTCGAACCTGAAGCCTGTGGTACTAACGACCAGAGAGCTAACTAATTGGTCATCAGGCCGCAAGGATCTGTATAACAAAAATATGAAATCCTTAGTTCTATATGAATAAGAAATAAATACCAGAAGGAAATATGAAGCAGAAATTAGAGCTTTAGCAATAGTTATTTGATAGGAATGAATTCTAAAGAATAGGATAAATAGGACTGATATCTACTATTTATTACATCTCATAAGCAGATATGAACCGTTAAAATCTGATGTGCAAACAGTAACTCAATTCTATGAGAAAAGCTACAGAATTACGGTATCTCACAATGAGTAAACAAAGATAAACTTTCGTTATGTGATTATGGTCTGGGGATGGGCGTGGTTGTCTCGTAGAGAAACAGATAAATTCGTGGCTATCAGAGAGGTATTTGAAATAATAAATAAAGCTAAATATTTCATCTCACCCTATAGAGGACTGATAGAAGGCACTAAGTAAGAAATAAGGTCGCTAATGCAAAAATGACGCCAATTGTATATGAATTTAAAAATAAATTTGTATCATGTTGTGAATCTAAATGAATGCAACTTAAATAATTATATTCACAAATTAAAGAAATTTGAGCAAATTAAAACAAAGAATCGGTCGTGGTATGCGATTTTCCATTTATAATTTTCTTAAATTATTTGCAAAACTTTAAAAATAATAATGAATTAATGATGAATTATATTTATTAACATATCTAAATTTTTTGAATTATATTTATTTAAATTTATTATTTTTTTATTAAATGATATGATGTATTTCATTATATTTATTAAAAATAATGATGAATTATATTTACTTATTTACTATATTTATTTAAAAAATTTATTTTTTTTACAAAATTATATTTATTTTAGAGTGTGCAGTTGGGCAACCAGATAGTAACCGCGTGTGATTGGTTGAGTCATATCAGTAGTGTCTTTTTTTTGTGTGTGTGTATTACCCTACCAATTAATTATTTTTTTCTTTTTGCGCTGCCAATTAACACACTTTTTCTAGTAAAACAATTTGTATTTTATGTTAAGAAAATTGCTAAGGTTTTATTAAGTAAGGCTATTAAGTAAGGTTAATAAAGTCCTGAGTACACTTGACAACCAGCAGCCTCTCAATTTAAAAACTAGAAGGTTTAAACATTAAAAATTTGAATCAACTGAAATCCTACACACTATGAAAAGAAGTGAAAATTGAACTATCCACATTTAAACTAGATAAAGATCAAGATATGCAGAAATCTTTTCTTCTTCTTAGGCATAAAAATCAAGCAAAAAAATTACTCTAATGCCACTAGTCAATATCTTTAGGGTAAAAATAGCAAACTTATGCTAACAGAATTTCCTTTAACCGAGAATTTAATATTATTTTTATTTAGTAAAATAACGTGCCAGCTCCAGACATATCCCCAGACATATGTAAACAGAGTTCGAAACTTATATTGTTTAACAGTAAATAAAGATTTGTTGGTTTGCTAAGGTAATAAATATTTTGAAGGAAATAAAAAGTTAACTGCTAAAAGCTTTAATAAAAAAAGGGCTGTCGGCGAGTTTTAAAGTCAACAGATTTAAATCACTGAAATTAGAAATTTAGGCCTAATAGGTTTTCTTTTATCTTTAACTATGCAAGATATAGTTAGAGTAAAAATAGGATTAGTTGCTTTTTAATAAGGAAAGTTAGCGTCAATGTTCAATGGATATTAGACTAATTTTGTAATAAACCAAAAAGTAGATGTGCATAACCGTACTGCATATGGTTGCATGGTAATAAAAATCAATTAAATCATTTTTGGTGAACTAATATCTCAGAAATAACTTGTATCAAAGAAAAATAAAAAATTGAATAATTTTTGGTGTACTAATACCTCAGAAATAACTATTGTATCAAAGAAAAAGAAAACAATTCAATCATTTGTGTACTAATATCTGAGAAATAACTATTGTATCAAAGAAAAAGAAAACAATTCAATAATTTTTGGTGTACTAATATCTGAGAAACTATTGTATCAAAGAAAAAAAATGAATTAAATCATCTTTGGTGAACTAATATCTCAGAAATAACTATTATATCAAAGAAAAAGAAAGCAAATAATTTTTGGTGAACTAATGTTTCAGAAATAACTATCGTATCAAAGAAACAGAAAACATATATATCATTTTTGGTGAATTAATATCTCAGAAGTAGCTATTGTATCAAAGAAATGGCAAGCAGTTCAACTTTAAAAAGAGACAAATTTGAAATTTTCTTTCATGTTTGTTCTCTTTAATTTTTAAGCATAAATAACGTTAATGATTTAGAATTGGTAAAGACTTTCTTTTAAAGACAAATTCTTTTAAAATGTTAAAAACTCTGCTGAAGATGCTCTTGGAATATTTAGTAAGGTTAATAAAGTGCTGAAGAGAAACAAAAAATTCGCCAGGAAGACACTTGACAACCAGCGGCCTCTCAAGTTAAAAATACAAGGCTTAACACTAAATTTGGATCAACTGAATTCCTTCACACTATGAAAATAAATAAAAATTGAAAGATCCATATTTAAACCAGATAAAGATCAAGATATGTAGAAATTTTTTCTTCTTCTCAGACATAAAAATCAAAGAAAAAAAATGACTCTAATGCAGCTAGAATTATTAATGCCACTAGTCAATATCTTTAGGGTAAAAATAGCAAGCTTATACTAACAAAATCTTTTAAACCAAGAATTTAATATTATTTTTATTTATTAAAATAACGTGCCAGCTCCAGACGTATTCTCAGACATATGTAAACAGAGTTCGAAACTTATATTGTTTAACAGTATATAAAGATTTGTTGGTTTGCTAAGGTAATAAAGATTTTGAAGGAAATAAAAAGTTAACTGCTAAAAGCTTTAATAAAAAAAGTGCTTTGTAATGCTGTCGGCTAGTTTTAAAGTCAACAGATTTAAATCACTGAAATTAGAATTTCAGGCCTAATAGGATTTTTTTATCTTTAACTATGCAAAATATAGTTAGAGTGAAAATAGGATTAGCTGCTTTTTAATAAGGAAAGTTAGTGCCAATGTTTAATTTTTTGATTTATTACAACTAGTATTGTAATCAATCAAAAAGTTGATGTGCATAACTGTACTGCATATGGTTATATCATAATCAATATCAATTATTAATAAATATCAATCTCAAAATATTTTTGTGAACTAATATCTTAGAAATAATTACTGTATCGAAGAAAAAGTAAAACAGTTCAACTTCAAAAGTAGACATCATGATTCCGAAATTTTCTTTAATATTTCTTCTTTTTAAATTTTTAAACTTAATTAATATTAAAGGTTCAGAGTTGGTGCAACGTCTCGGCCTATACTAGACCTATAACGGCTTGAAGAAGAGGATCAATTTCAGGTTCATGGGAACACTTTAATTTTTAATTACAAGCATTATATATACACCCATACAGAACCATGATTTAATACACGTTATTATTTACGAAAAAAAATGAAAATTTAAGATTTAAACTTGATTCACAAGTGAGGTTCACTCCAAGGACGGGAAATTCTCGAGACTGCAACGAATCTATGCACCTGGTCTGCGGCAGACCATAACTATACACGAAACCACAAGGGCCTCACTTTGTAAAAAGCGGATTCTCTGGTCTGTTCAATCACTTTTAGAAAAGAGAAAAAGACCACACTCCTTATCGACTACACTGAGCTCTCTTTCTTCTTCTCCAAAAATCTCCCTTTTAAGAAAATGCGTCAAAAAGGTCGGTCAGCTTCTTTCTCTTCTCATTGGAGTAGGCACTTTCTCATCCCATAGTCTTCCCCATCCCATAGTAGTTTCCATCAATAATCACGATGCACCAACTCATGGTTTAGTCCATTTTCCAACAGTAATTATTTCGAACTGTGAAAGCCGAACAGACAATAGCTAATTTTATGAATTTGTTGATTGCCTGCTGTCATATTTGAGTGACAGGTTGTTCTCATTAGTACAAAACACTAATTGCATGTTATATAACTACCCACAACACTGCTTATATGTTGTCAAATTTGAGTGATATGTTGTTATTATGTACTTGTTAAATAATATACATTCCTCTCCCGGGAACGAAATACTACAACTCTCCCGGTAGGATAAATGCCACAGTTGGTAACGACTGGCATTTTCCCTTTCGCATCTGGGATATCACCATCGTTCTAATTTATAGATTCTAAATTATTTTAAAAACAATTACAGAAAGAAGTTTTTCATACTTATAAAATTTATCGATCTTGGAAAAAAAATAAACATTTTACAGAAAACATCTTAATATATAAGAATTTTAAAAACTAATAATCGCTGTACCCAATATAAAAAAAAAGTTATCCTAAACACGTAAAGGATAACAAACTTAAAAATCTAAATTTAAATTAAATGTTTTTTATTTGTTAACTCAGTATTTAAATAATCATTAAATTAATTATTTTTAAAAATATGCAAATTGTAAAATATTTTTTGATGCAACTTCGAATAATTCTATTTTTTTCATTCGCAAAAAAGTGGAAGATTCAAATTTACATTTTATTTTATAAAATCACAAATTTTGTGTTGGTTAATGAACAAGGAAGGTATTACAAAAATAGTTTCTGTATTACGTAAATAAATCTTTAGTTTGCGCTATGTGACTTTTATCTTTATTGATGAAATATGCTATATATTTAATATTTATACTACACATTTAATACAAAAATACCTTACCTTTAACCCTTATACCTTTCCACTTTGTAAAATAGGAAATTTCAGACTTGTATAAATTTTCCTGAAATTAATGCGATATATTATATTTTTATAGATAACAAATTATGTTATTAATTATTTACTTACCATAAAATTGCATATTCGTGAGAGTAACGATGAGTTCAGTGAAAGTAGTATTAATAAAGAACACACATCAAATTTAATGTTCCCAAAGAGTTGAAAAGCCGTTTTAAATTTATAAATCATGCAATGGCACAAATTTCTTATTTATGGTATTAATATTATCACACCTAAAAGAGAATTATAATTTCATTTGAATAAATGTTATTTTTCTTCTTTAAAATTGGGTAAATTAATTTTTATTAATATTTTATAACTCATATATACTAGGTGAACATAACTTTTTCTTGCTTTTCATGATATACTTTATTCGTTATTTATTTGAATAGATATTCACCTTTTAAGAATAGAATAAACTACAATAAAACAAAATGAAATAAAACTGAATAATTGGGTTAAATTTTATTAAATGGAAATGATTCATGTTGTCTGAAAGCATTATTCATAGATTATTATTATTATGATTACAAAAATTTGACATAAACACATAAATAGAGAATTTTATTTGATTTAATGTATTTTATATATCGATGCAATAATAATAATAATATATGTGAATCATATTTCTTTATTAAAGCGTTAAATATACCGAGAAAACACTGTTAAAAAATTCAACGAGTTTTGATCAGTTTGGATTGTTCTAGTAATACGCATAAACTTTCTATTATTTTTTTAACAATTTTAAATAAACTGAGGTACCTAATGCCGAGTGACTATCGTTCTGCCATAGGTTTCAGGTTCGAGTTCCGGTGGTGCCATGGATGTTTGTAGTGGTTTGGAATCCACTGTAAACCGTAGCTCCCGGCCTAATACGACTGTCGAGCGTTGTACTGACAACCCTACCCCTTAAAAGAAAGCATCTCCTGTCTCTAAATCTGCCAGTAGGCAGATGTCCTTGGCTCACTATAGGGTTGTTGCTCCACTTATGATGATGCTGATTAATTAAACTGTACAAATGGTTTATAACGAACAAAGTCAACTCTTCTTTAAACTTACAGACATTTGGTACCTCACCTTCTCTATATAATACCACAGTTTAAAAAAAAAACTCTGACGTTTATATTCATGACTGTATTTTCTTCGGTCACACTGCAGAAAAAAATTATAAATTTAGAGGAAAACTATCCAATTTTAATGTTTTAGACACAGACAAATTTCTTACTTTAATTATATATATAGACACTGAAGTGACAAAAGTCATGGGATACCTCTTAATATCGTGTCGGCCCTCCTTTCGCCCGGCGAAGTGCAGCAACTCGACGTGGCATGGACTCAACAAGTCGTTGGAAGTCTTCTGCAGGAATATTGAGCCATGCTGTCTCGATAGACGTCCATAATTGTGAAAGCATTGATGGTGCAGGATTTTGGGCACGAACAGACCTCTCGATGATGTCCCCTAAATGCTCGATGGGATTCATGTCGGGCGATCTAGGTGGCCAGATCATTCGTTGGAATTGTCCAGAATGTTCTTCAAACCAATCGCGAACAGTTGTGGCCCGGTGACATGGCGCATTGCCATCCATAAAAATCCCATCGTTGTTTGGGTACATGAAGTCCATGAATGGCTGCAAGTGATCTCCAAGTAGCTGAACATAAGCATTTCCAGTCAATGTTCGGTCCAGTCGCACCAGAGGACCAAGTCCATGCCATGAAAAAACAGCCCACACCATTACGGAGCCACCACCAGCTTGAACAGTGCCTTGCTGACAGTTTGGGTCCATGGCTTCGTGGTGTCTGCGCCACACACGAACCCAACCATCAGCTCTTACCAACTGAAATCGTGACTCATCGGACCAGGCCACGGTTTTCCATTCATCTAGGGACCAACCGATATGCTCACGTGCCCACGAGAGTCGCTGCAAGCGATGTCGTTCTGTCAGTAAAGGCACTCGAGTCGGTCTTCTGCTGGAATAGCCCAAGAAAGCCAAATTTATCCGGACAGTTCTAACAGACAAGTCCCTTGTACGTCCCACATTGATTTCTGCGGTTATTTGACGCAGTGTTGCTTGTCTGTTAGAATTTACGACTCTTTGCAGACGCCGCCGGTCTCGGTCGTTAAGTGCAGGCGGTCGACCACTGCGCTGTCCATGGTGGGATGTTATGCCTGAAATTTCATACTCTCGGCCCACTCTTGACACAGTGGATCTGGGAATGTTGAATTCCCTAACGATTTCCGAAATGGCATGACCCATGCGTCTAGCTCCAACTAACATTCCGCGTTCAAAGTCTGTTAATTCCCGTCGTGCGGTCATCATCACGTCAAAATCTCTTCACATGAATTACTTGAACAGAAATGAAAGCTCTGCGAAAGCACTGCGCATTTATACCTGTTCTACGCGATGCTACTGCCATCTGACAATTTGCATATTGCTATCCCATGACTTTTGTCACTTCAGTGTATATATATGTATATATATATATATATAACTGATTAAATATTTAATATTAACTTAAATATGCACTAATTTCAATTTCATTTTAAAATATCATGTGGCTTCAATTTATTTATTTTATTACTATTGTCCACGTTACGTGTCCAAGACGGGAGACAAGATTTAAATGATCAAACGACTATCAACATGTTATTAGAGAGTTTTTGCATAACGTTTTTTTATCGTCCGATATTTTTTTCTTCCTAGCGCCGCGCTCCTTCCAAAAGACCCTATATGTGTTATAAGTAAAAAAAATACTTATGTTCCTTACTAAATAAAATTAATATATTTTACCAAATATTGAAAGTGTAAATATAATTATATACAAATTAAATTAACTAAAATAATTTTTAAAACAAATGCAATTTTTATACAAAGGTTTTAAAACATTATATAATATATCAAAGTGTTTAAGAGCAATATCTCACGTTTATTTCAAATGATTTTTTTTTCTATGTACGAACTTCAGAAAGACTTTATTACTATAATATTCTAATTTAAAACAATTTATCAGTAAAGATAATCATTTAGTTATAGTTTAAATAACTATTCACTAACCAAAAAAATTTAAAAATGTCTCTAGCGCTTCAACTTATTCGCTAAATCATCATTAAAATTACTTTGAAGAAACGATCTAATAAATCTTCCTAATGAGTTTCAGTTATGGAGGCGACATCACTGAATAAACTATTAAAATTTTTAACTAATTCGAAAAATTAGTTTCACGCTCCGCTAAGAAATTCTATTCGAATTCAAAATCGTCTGGATGGTAGTCTGTTCTCAAACTTTATCGTTTGATTTGGAAACTTTTACTATTTCGTCTGGAAAATTAGTTAGGAGTTGATTTAAAATGCTATCTGCATACTTTCTGCTTGAACTCTGGTCTATTTATGCGAGAAAAAAAAGATAAAGGACCTTTTCTAATACGCTTTTATGAACAATTCGCGAATCGTGAAATAAGGATTTCGAACTGAATAATTAATAGTGATACTACCGTGCCCAAAAAGTAAAATCAATTATTTTTTCCAAAAACTTTTTATTTATTCTTCCAAATTTATTTCATCGCCTATAAAGTAATCCCCTCCAGACACGATGCACTTATGCCAACTTTTTATCCAATCCTTAATGCATGCTAAAAAGTCATCGGCAGGGATGGCCTTCAAAGCGAGCGGCGATTCACGTTGAATCTCTTCAATCGACTCAAAACGGTGTCCCTGGAGTGATCTTTTGAGTTTAGGGAATAGGCGGAAATCGCACGGTGTCAATACGGCGGTTGTGGAACAATGTGGATTTTCTTTTTGGCGAAAAAGTCACTAAGAATCAATGCATTGTGAGCTGGCGCATTCATTTTCGGTTGGAGGCGTTTGAGGCACAAAATGGAATTGTCCGATCCTTCTGAAATTCCAACATCATCAGCACGGTCTCTAATTGTAAATCGGCGGTTTGCAAGCACCCAATCTTTAATTTTTTGGACGTGAGCTTCGTCGGATGAGGTTGATGGTCGACTAGAGTATTCTTCGTCTTCAACGCGTTCTATGCCGTCTTTGAACCGTTTATAACACGTCTAAACATTTCTTTCGGATATAGGAATGCTCACCGAATGTCTTTTGCAACATTCTATACGTTTCCGCAAACAAAATTGAATGCAAGTTCTTTGCTCAATTAATTCAGACATTTCAAAAATCGCCGGAATCAGTTTTAGCGTCTGAAATTGAAATTCCATAAGCCCCGGGAATTTTAAATTAAAAATTGTTCTTACTTTTTGTACACAGTAGTACATGGAGCTGTTAAAACAACAATTATAGGATTGTACAATTTTTTTTTTAAATTTAAAATCAACGCTATTGTTCAACATAGTTTAATCAAGTTGTGAGACTTTTATCATTGATTATCGCTAATTCATTCTAATTAGTTAACTTTTAAAGGAATAGAAAAAAACATTTTTTCCCATCTAGCATTAAAAAATAAATAAATATTATAATAAATATTATTTATTTTATTTATAATACTTTTATTAATAAATAAATATTATTTTTAACAAAAATCATTGTATTTTTATTAGGCTTTGATTGTCACTCTACGGTCATTTTGTGTACATTTTAGACCGGCCCCAACAGTTTAAGGTGGATTCTGAACAACTAACAAACATCCATGCCACCTCCAGAATCCGAACTTGGTACCAAATGCTTTTGGTTAAGATTTTAATGTAACACATATGTTACTATTACTTAACCAGAATTGCCAAGAAAATTTAATTATTGTAGTGTGCAGGTTAGACAACCAGATTGTAGTGAGGCACAGGTTGGAGAAAGCACAGCTTTATTAATACACACACACAAAAAGAGCGCTAGCCACTCGACCAGCAGGATCAGAATATATTATTTAAAATTTAATCTAAATTTAATTATTTATTAAGTATACCATTTGATAGTATAATAGTTGCAATAGAATTACTTTTGCCCTGCAGCTACATTCATTCAAAAAATTCATTCATTTGCATTATCATTCAAAAGATGATTGCATTATTGCTATTGAAACAGCAATTATATAAGAAAATTCTAGATACTGAATGTTACACAAAGCGAGCGAAATTCAAATTCTAGATCACCAATTATATTCGATTTAATATCTCTTTATATCAATGTATCGCACAAGAATATGCGTATAATAGAAGTATGATCCTATGTCACCTTTTGAAAGAGAAGGCTAAAGAGAACAGGGCAGATCAAATCGTAGTAGTATAGCTAGGCATTTTTATCGTCACGATGCAGGAATGATTGAACCGTGGAAGAAGAACACAACGTTAAGAAGACAGCGACTGACCTAGGGATTAAAAAAAAAGTCAGGACAGGACGATGTTGAGGGAGATTTTCGCAGCACCTAATTCATCACCATCAACAATCCAACGCGTAGCAAGGACAGCTGCGTATCCAACGATGACTGATAAACGTATCAGAAAACAGCAGTCTGAGGTCACGGTGTCCATTGACCGGCTAGCCCAGGAGTGGCCAACCCCCTGCCCGTGAGATGTATCACACTTTTACAAAATATATTTATTTTATAATGGCCAAAGTAGTGACAACCAATGTGTTAAAAAATTACATTATGTGGGAATCCATACATTCAAAATTACATCAAATATGCAAATGAAATAAGAAAACTTACAGCTGCTTTTGAAAGCTAATTCAGTAACTTAGAGTTAATTCAAAATTTTTCATGCTGAAATCAAGTCAGCCCCAGAATTTCCCCAAATGGAACTGGTTAACATAATATACAATGCAGTATTGAATTAAAACACATTTTTGAAACATCAAAATCAAAACTATCAGTTATGTCACAAAAGAGAAATTTTCCAGTTTGAGAAATCTGGCAGAAAAGGTTGTTAGCGCTTTTGGTTCAATTTACATTTGCAAATCGTTTTTTCGAAAAGGAAATTGACCAAGCACAAAGCAGGCTCAAACATAACGGACGCTAACATGCACAATTATGATGTGCAAATACCCAAATTGCGATCGATTTCCAGATGCTAAGTGAAAGAGTGGAGAAACAAATATCACACCAATAAAATAAATATTTTTTAATGATTTCATTTTTTTATTTCGTTTATATTTATATATTTTTTATGTTTCATTTTAGCGCAATATATTTCTTTACAATGTGCGTTTAGTATCATTATTATTATATTATCTATGATTACATGTAAGAATAACAGTAAACATAAAAATAATAATTCATTATGTTTCAATTTTTCACTCTAAAAAATGTCTATAGCGGGTATACATCTAATATGGAGATATATAAATTTATCTGCAGCCTGCAAAATCATTTAGGTTAGCCACCCCTGTTCTAGATCATAAATTATTTGTGTCTACGTATCGCATAAGAATAAGGGCATACTATGATCCCCTGTCACTTTTAAAAGAGATGGCTAACAAGAACAGGGAGGATCAAATCGAAGTTGAGCTGGGTATTTTTAAGCAGGAATGATTGAACCATGGAAGAAGAACCCAAGGTTAAGAAGACGGAGATTCACCTAGGGATAAAAAAAGTCAGAAGAGGACGATGTCCGGGGAGATTTTCACAGCACCTAATTCATCACCATCAACAATCCAAAGCGTAGCAAAGACAGCTGTGGATCCAACGATGACTGATAGCCGACTCAGAAAGAGGAGTCTGAGCTCATAGTGTCCATTGACCGACTAGCCCAGGGATGGCCCACCCAGGGCCCAACTTGAATATTTTTCCGGCCCGTGAGATTTATCACACATTTTATAAGGACCAAAGTAGTGAGAACCAATGTATTAAAAAAATACATTTTGAGTGCATCCATATATTCCAAATTACATCAAATATGCTTTTCAAAGCCGATTTAGTAATTTGAAGTTAAGCAAATACAACAAAAATTTTCATGCTGAAATCGAGTCAGCACCAGAATATCTCCAAATGGAACTGGTTGACATACTACAATGCAATATTGAATTAAAACACATTTGTTAAACATTTTGAAACGTTCCATTGAATGACTAGCCCAGGGGTGGCCCACCTTGAATATTTTTGAGGACCGTGATATTTATCACACTTTTAAATAATACCACTGTGCCCAAAAAGTAAGACCAATTATTTTTTTTTCAAAAACTCTATTTATTCTTCAAAATTTATTTCATCGCCTTCAAAGTATTCCCCTCCAAACACAATGCACTTATGCCAACTATTTTTTCCAATCCTCAATGCATTCTAAAACGTCATCGGCAAGGATGGCCTTCAAAGCGCGAGGCGATTCACGTTGAATCTCTTCAATCGACTCTAATCGGTGTCCCCGGAGTGGTCTTTTGGTTTAGGGAATAGCCAGAAGTCGCACTGTGTGAATACGGTGGTTGTGACACCTACGACATGGTACGACAAGGGTTTCATTTTTGGCGAAAAATTCATGAAGAATCACTGCAGTGAGCTGGCACATTTAGTGTTTTTAGTACCAATCGAGATTTGACGCGTTTGAGGTTGATGGTCGACCAGGGGGCTCTTCGTCTTCAACGCGTTCTCTGCCTTCTTTGAACTGTTTATACTACTTCTAACCATTTATTTCCGATATAGGAATGCTCGCCGAATGCCTTCTGCATTATTCTATACGTTTCCGCAAACAAAATTGAATACAAGTTCTTTGCTCAATTAATTCCAACATTTCAAAAATCGCCGGAATCAGTTTTAGCGTCTCACAAAGTCAGCGTAACTCAAACACTAATGAATATATTGACGTCAAATTTCACACAAATGTCAAGGACACTGCCGGCAATGTAAAAAAGGAAAAAAAATTAAATTCCATAATCTTCGGGAATTTTAAATTGAAAATTGTTCTTACATTTTGGACACAGTGGTATATTTATTTTATGATGTCCAAAGTAGTGAAAACCAATGCATTAAAAAAATACATTATTTGTGAATCCATATGTTCAAAATTACATCAAATATGCAAAAGAAATAAGAAAACTTACAGCTGCTTTTCAAAGCCGATTCAGTAATTTAGTGTTAAACAAATACAACAAAATTTTTCATGCTGAAATCGAGTCGGCATCAGAATATCTCCGAATGGAACTGGTTGCCATATAATACAATATTGAATTAAAATATATTTTTGAAACACCAAAATCAAAACTATTTTTTTATAACACTTATATCACAAAAGAGAATTTTTCAATTTCAAAATCTAGCATAAAAAGTTGTTAGTGCATTGGGTTCAATTTACAACTGCGATTCGTTTCTTCGAAAATGAAATTGACCAAACACAACATAACGGTCGCTAACCTGCAACACCCATTACGATGGCAAATACTCAAATTGAGATCGATTAACAAAAACTGAGTGAAAGAGTGGAGAAACAAATATCGCACTAGTAAAATAAATATTTTGTAACGATTTCATTTTTTTTTTATTTCGTTTATATTTATATATTTTTTCTATTTCATTTTTAGTGTTATATATTTCTTTACAATGTGCGTTTAGTATCATCATTATTATATTATCTATGTTTACATGCAAGAATAATAGTAAACACGATAATAATAACTCATTCTGTTTCCATTTTTCACTCCAAAAAATGTCTATAGTGAGTCTCCATCTAATATGAGGATATATAATTTTATATGAGGCCCGCGGAATTAGGATGCATTTCCAAACTGGCTCGCAAGATCATTTGAGTTGGCCACGCTTTCTCTAAAGCTTTTGATGTGTGAGTGAACGTATGTTGTGTTTTTTTAATTGTTTCTGTTCTGCAATTTTTGTTCCGCAACGTTCACGGTTCGATAAGCGATTCTCTAACAAAGGTTGCTTCTTCGAAGACTTCCCACTTTGTGTTGGCTACCCCTGTTCTAGATCATCAATTATATTCAAATTAGAATCTGCTTATAACAATATATCGCATAAGAATATGCACATAATATGATCCCTTGTCACTTTTTAAAAGAGAAGGATAACAAAAACATGGCGGGATCAAATCGAGATATAGCTGGACATTTTTATCGTCACGATGCAGGAATGATTGAACCGTGGAAGAACACAACGTTAAGAAGACAGCAACTGTCCTAGGGATAAAAAAACGTCAGAACAGGATGATGTTGGAGGAGATTTTCCCAGCACCTAATTCATCATCCACCGTCAACAATCCAACGCGTAGCAAGGACAGCTGTGGATCCAACTATGACTGATAGGCGACTCAGAAAAAGAAGTATGAGCTCCCAGTGTCCATTGACAGACTATACCTTATTTGTACACACTATTTTACTGTGGATGCTAGGATTGTCAAATCTTGAAACTAAATGACTGGATAAAATTCGACTTCAGTGATGTCCTACTTTGAACCGAATGCCGATGACCAGCGAAACAATTCCTGGCGAAATTCTCTTGTTAAATCCTGAAAAACTTATAGATGTAAATAATTGTGTATACTTTTAAAATGTTTGGACCTGAATGGCCGAGTGGCCAGCGCTCTGGCGCTCTGTACCCCAGGTTTCGGGTTCGAGTCACGGTGGTGCCATGGATGTTTGTAGTGGTTCGGAATCCACTTTAAACCGTAGGTCCCGGTCCTAATAGGATCGTAGAGCGTTGCGGGGGCATTGTGACTCAGCGTCCGTGCCTTATCTTCAAGTTACACGCGCCCCTGGGTAATGCAAAGTGAGTAATGTCTGTGCAGCGATTGCCTTAAGGCATCCAAGACAGCTGTCTAAGTGTTTGCTAGCTGCATTAGGAAAAAAACTTTTTAAATGTTTACTCAATATAGTAGGAAGTAATGATTTATTTGCCATTTTACATCATCGTACTAAAAACATAGCGTCAAAAGAAGATCTTCACTTCCGCTCCAAATGAAATAAAAAGTTGAATAATTTTCAATATATTTACGAGTAGGCCGGAATTGCTATCGTACTCTTGCGCTTAACTTTTGTTCAAATCTTATTCTTAAATATCACGCTTCCTTTTGAGAAATCTATCCATTGTTTTTTTTTTTGGGGGGGGGGGCGGTATATTTAACGGAAAATAAGTAATACTCACTTCAGCATGCACTTCCAACACTTTCAAATAAGTCAGTATACACAACAAGAAAACCACATACACCCGCTACCAACGACTCAAGGCTATATATTCAGATGATCAGCTTCAATTACTTCAATTTTTTTATCATTGAAAATCACATAGGCTCTAGCGCTCCTGTTAGCCAATCATTGAAAACACTATTTCTAGTTTCCGGGAAACATTCTTTTGTGACTTTTTATGCGAAGAAAGGAGATAGTTGCTTGTAATGGAACATGTCTTTGAATAAGAAAACTAACAAGAGAAAGAGTAACTTTATTTATTTTTATACCTGGGAACATATTTCTCTGGAATACCACAAACAGAACCCGAAAATATCTTCTAAGACGGACCAATGCGCACACTTTGAGAACCAATGCTCTATTTTTATTATTAGGCATGACAAATTAGGATTATTTTATTGCTTTATTAGGATTATTAGGCATGCCAAATTAGAATTATTGGATTGCTCTATTGGGATTTATTTTGTTCTAAAGCAGTTGGTAAACACTTAAACAGTTGTCTTTGAGGCCTTAAGGCAAGAGCTGCACCGATGCTACTCACTTAGCACTAACCAGGAGGTGTGTGTAGCTTGAAGATAAGTTATGGACGCGGAGTAACAACACCCTCGCAACGCTCTACGATCATGTTATAGACCAGGATCTACAGTTTAAAGTGAATTCTAAACCACCTACAAACATCCATGGCACTTCCGGGACTCGAACCCGAAACCTAGGGTACCGAGCACCAGAGCGCTACCCCTTGGCCATTCAGGCCCCTCTATTAGGATTATTGGACATGCCAAATTAAGATTATTTGACTGCTCTATTTAATTATTATTCAATTATTATTGTTCATGTATCTGGTTTGGTTTGTCACTTTACGGTCATCTTGAGCACACTTTAGGCTAAACAGACCGGGACCTACATGTTCATGTATCTGAGCATTATTGGCCATGCCAAAAATTATTTTCTTGAAATTATGTTATAACGATAGGGGATAATGAAACGTATGATTATAAAAAAACGTTTATATTCCATTCAAGAATGATAAAAATTGATTTAAAACACGAAGTTGAGTCTCGTAATATTCGTAAATTTAGATTGATGAGGGCTTCTCGAAGGAATGCATTTACGATATGTTAAAGCTCGAGCAATGCTCTCCCACTCAGCCTATCTGATCCCCCGGCTACAAGAACCAACGAACAAGCCCAAACAAATAAGGTAACCCAAAGGAGTTTAAAGAGTCCCTTAGGGATCACCATAATTTTTTCCACCAAATATATTTTAACTTGGATACAATTTCTAACCTGAAACACCAAAGCATGGTTCTGAATCAGAGGTCTGCGAGATGCAAAGAGAGAAAAATCGTTATTCAATTCCTTCTATTAGCTCACACTCACCCTATATATATCTTGTTCGAATTTTCAATCGTTCATAAAATAGCTTTTATTCATCCACTTAAGTTCAAATACATTTTTCTTGAACTTGTAGTGAATGACACTGGATGTTAATACAGCTTTTTCAAATATTAATTCAGTCATTAAAGTTAATTAATTTTTAGTTTTTTTTTAGATTTAAATTGCATATATCTACCAATGGAGGGCGCCAGATAAACTTAAAAAATGAATGAAAATTATTTATAAAGGACTTTCTGCAATAGAGTGAAAAAACAGTAGGAATGGACTTAAAAAAAAAGTTTTTTTATATTATTTGTTTTTATTTTCTCTCATCTCTCAATAAATCTAAATTCTATCACATGAATGTATGTGATAAATCATACCAAAAGTCGATATGCCCCATGAATTTACTAATGACTCTTTTGAAAATGAAAGAATGTACTTGTTAATTGTAGATAAATACTGTTCCATTCTTGTTTTACAATATGGAGTTAGAGTAAACTCTCAAAGTGTCGTCGTTTGCACATATATTAAGGATGGAGACACATTGGTAGAAATATATTACACGGCATGTCTGGCGGAATGGTATTCAATTCAACATGAATTTAATTCTGAAATTCCTCAATAGTGTGGGGATGGCTTCTTGTGGATGCTGTTGTAAATACAGGAGAAACAAAATTGGTGATGTTAGATTTGGTTCCTTAAGATTGCCGGAAATCCTTTTACCACTTTAGTGCCTGTTGATACAACACCAGTTTCTCCGAGTTCCTATTGTTATCTTAGTTGGCTTGTTACAAGTGGCGAATTTCGTTCCGTAAACAATATGCACTGTAGTGTAAGATGAAAATTTGAAATAATATTCGACGATAAAACACATGTGAGTGACATGATGGAAAAAATGCATCTTTTTTATACACATGTTAGTAGAATTAAAATTAATACTGCTAGTTGGATAAGGGGTACTATCTGTAGAACATGAATCGAACTGTGCAGCCCACGTGACATGCCTTCCTCAAGGCTAATTTGTATTGGGCTGCTCACAGGGAAATGGTCAATACTACCCAAACCTCTACGTAATTAAATAATAATAAATTGCGCCTATTTTTTTTTTTTTTTTTTTTTTTGTGAGACCTTATTTCTATGTTCTTTATCCATAAAACATAGTCTACCCTAATCAGAGTATGAATTTCAACACATTTCAAGCTTCAAAATGTATATAATCTTTCGCAAACAATAAAGACGCGATAAAAATCCCCTTCTAACACAATCAAACATTTAATACCTATAATTTAACACACAAAAAAAAATCCCTACTTTTTTTTCTACCACATCATAAAGTCACAAATGAAATACACTAAATCACCTTTCATCAGTACGATTCTTTTTTTTTCCATCTTTTGTAAATGAATGGATGGAAATTCTGTTTGAAGAGTGAATAACATCTCAGAGAGTGAAGCCAGAGAAGTCCAAAATTTTTAGATTGATCGTGAGCCGTGGTAAAGTGCACTTTATCAGCAATGAGTAACCGGTTTTCTGCCATTGTTACGCCAGGCGGGTTACACTTGAGTGAATCAGATCATGAACCCAGATTAGGGAATTCTATAATAGGCATTTCTGGAGACAGCTGCACTTAATATAATAAGTTTTTTTTTAACTTTGATTGATTGTATGAATAATTAGTTACTAAACAATAGAAATTTCAATAGCGTAGTATGATTGTTATTTTTTAAACAAGACATATTTAATTAAATATAATTAAATTTATTAAGAATAATTATGAAAAAAGGAAATAAAATCACTTTAGTTATGTAATATTTTTAGTCATTTGTATTAATAATTTAATATTCTGTGTGACGTGATAGAAATTAATTGTTTATAATATATTGCAATGGATGTAATAATAATTACAACAAAATTGTATTATATTACGTTATAGTATTATAGTGGATTTTTTTTATTGCAACATGTTTAATGTTCATTATAGTTTGCTTACCATGCAGGTATAAAAATGTTAAAATATATTTATAAAAATTTTTATGGTAAATTATTTATATTCGTTGATTTATTTTGATTTTTATAATATATAATATTAATGTTTAGGGGAAAAATAGTTTAGGGAATTTTTATAAATGATAAAATAACTTTTATTTTATTTAGTTCTTTTTGTTAGTCTATCATAATACAGGTAATGGAATAGTCTTGATCTTTATTTAAAAAATATATTTAATAGTAAAAAAAAATACGACTTTTATTACGATGTTATTATTGTTTAGTTAGATTAGGGAATGCTATAATAGGCATTTCTGGCGACAGATGCAGTTAATATAATAAGTTTTTTTTTTTTATTAACTTTGATTGATCGTATGAATAATAAATAATTAGTTACTAAACAATAGAAATTTTAATAACGAAGAATGGTTATTATTTTTAACAAGATATTTTCTAATTAAGTAAAATTAAATTTATTAAGTATTATTATGAAAACAGGAAATAAAGCTATTCTAATATAATATTTTTAGTCATTTGTAATAATAATATATAATTCTCTGTGATGTGATAGAAATTAATTGTTTATAATATATTGCAATGGATATAATAATAATTACAACAAAATTGTATTATATTACGTTATAGTATTATGGTGGGTTTTTTTATTGCAATATGTATAATTTTTATTATTGTTTGCTTACTATGTAGGTATACAATTGTTAAAGTATTTTAAAAAAAATTATGTTACATTTTTTTATTCTTTGATTTATTTTCATTTTAAATAATATAATATTATTGTTTACAAAAAAAGGAATTCTTATAAATGATAAAATAAAACTAAATTTTAATTTCATTCAGATCATTTTGCTGCTCTATTATAATCAAGGTATTGGAAAAGTCTTGACTTTTATTTAAAAATATATTTAAATAGTAAAAAATATATATATAATTTTTATTACGATATTTATTATTGTTTGCTTATCATGTAGATATAAATATGTTAAACTATTTTTAAAAAAGGAATTGTGTTACGTTATTTTGATTTTGATTTTACATCATATAATATAATTTATTGTTTATGGAGAAAAAAAAAGGATTATCTTAAACTATAAAATAAAATTAAACTTTTATTTTATTTAGTTTATGTTGCTACTCTATCATAATAAAAGTGTTGAAAAAAGTATTCATCATTATTTAAAAAATAATTTTAAAATAGTAGTAAAACCCAGATTAGGGAATTCTATAATAGGCATTTCTGGCGACAGCTGCACTTAATATAAGTTGTTTTTTTTTAACTTTGATGGATTGTATGATTAATAAATAATTAGTTAATGAACAATAGAAATTTCAATAGCGAAGAATGTATATTATTTTTTTAAATAAGAGATTTTTAATTAAATAAAATTAAATTTATTAAATATAATTATGAAAAAAGGAAATGAAATCATTTTAATTATATAATATTTTCCGCCCTTCATAATAATAATATATAATTCTCTGTAATGTAAGTCTCTATGTGAAATTAATTAAATTTATTAATTTTTTAATTTATTAATTGTTAACAATATACTGCAATGGATGCAATAATAATTACAACAAAATTGTATTATATTACATTATGGTGGGGTTTTTTTTAATGCAACAAGTATAATTTTTATTATTGTTTGTTTGTATGAATTTTAATATTGTTTATGTATAATTTTTATTATTGTTTATGTATAATTTTTATTATTGTTTATGTATAATTTTTATTATTGTTTATGTATAATTTTTATTATTGTTTATGTATAATTTTTATTATTGTTTGTAGATATAAAAATGTTAAAATATTTTTTTTAAAAATTTTTATATTAAATTATTTTTATTCGTTGATTTATTTTGATTTTACATTATATAGCATTTATGGTTTAGGGGGAAAAAAGAATTCTTATAAACGATAAAATAAAGTAAACTTTTATTTTATTTAGTTCATTTTGCTATTCTATCATAATAAGAGTGGCAGAAAAGAAGATCTTTATTTAAAAAATATTTTTGAATACTAGGGAAAAAATATATATAATTTTTACTACGATGTTATAATTGTTTGCTTACCATAAATATGTTAGAATATTTTTTTAAAAATTTTATGTTAAATTATTTTTATTCGGTGATTATTTTGATTTTACATTCTATAATATCATTGTTTAGGGAAAACAAAATAATTATCTTAAACGATAAAATAAAATTAAACTTATTTTATTTAGTTTATTTTGCTACTCTACCCTAAAAGTGATGGAAAAAATCTTGATCTTTATTAAAAAAATAATTTTAAAATAGTAGAAAAACCCAGATTAGGGAATTCTATAATAGGCATTTCTGGTGACAGCTGGAGTTAATACAAATTTTTTTTTAACTTTGATGGATTGTAGAAATAATAAATAATTAGTTACTAAACAATAGAAATTTCAACAGTGAAGAATCTTTATTATTTTTTTAAATAAGACATTTTAAATTAAGTAAAATTAAATTTATTAAGTATAATTATGAAAACAGGAAATAAAATCACTTTAGTTATATAATATTTTTAGTCATTTGTAATAATAATAATATAGAATTCTCTGTGATGTGATAGAAATTAATTGTTTATAATATACAGCAATGGATGTAATAATAATTACAACAAAATTGTATTATATTACCGTTGTAGTAATATGTTGGATTTTTTTTTTTTATTGCAACATGTATAGTTTTTATTATTGTTTGCTTACCATGTAGGTATAAAAATGTTAAAATATTTTTTTTTTAAAAATTATGTTAAATTATTTTCATTCGTTGATTTATTTTGATTTTATATTATATAATAGTATTGCTTAGGGAATAAAAAGGAATTTTTACACATGATAAAATAAATATAAGTTTTTATTTCATTTAATTTTTTCGCTACTCGATCATAATAAAGGTGGTTTAAAAGTCTTGACCCTTATTTAAAAAAATATTTTTAAATATTAGAAAAAAAAATAGAATTTTTATTACGATTTTGTTATTATTTGCTTACAATAAAGATGTTAAACTATTTTTTATAACAAATTTTATGTTAAAGTATTTTTATTCTTTGATTTTTTTTTCATTTTAAATTATATAATGTTATCGTTTACGAAAAAAAAGGAATTCTTATAAATAAAATAAAAGTAAACTTTTATTTCATTTAGCTCTTTTCGCTACTCTATTGAGTGGTGGGAAAGAATGGATCTTTATTTAAAAATATTTTTAAATAGTAGAAAAAAATAGAATTATTGTTATTATTGTTTACTAGACAGATATAAATATCTTAAACTATTTTTTTTAAATTTATGTTAAATTATTTTTATTCCTTGACTTATTTTAATTTTATATTATATAATATTATTGTTTAGGAAAAAAGAAATTCTTTTAAACGATAAAGTAAAACTTTTATTTTATTTAATTCTTTTCACTACTCTACCATAATAAAGGTGGTGGGAAAGTCTTAATCTTTATTTAAATAAATATCTTAAAATAATAGAAAAAAAAAATATTTTTATTACGATGTTATTATTGTTTGCTTACCATGTAGATATGAAAATGTTAAAAGACTTTAAAATAAAAATTTATGTTAAATTATTTTTATTCGTTGATTTATTATGATTTTACATTATATAAATTTGTTTAGGAGAAAAATAGGGAATTTTTATAAACGCTAAAATAACTTTTATTTTATTTAGTTCTTTTCGCTACTCTTTCATAATAAAGATGGTGGAAAAGTATTGATCTTTATTTAAAAATTAATTTTAAATAGTAGAAAAAAATATAATTTTTATTACGATGTTATTGTTTGCTTAACATGTAGATATAAATATTTTAAGCTATTTAAAAAAAAAATTGTTAAATTATTTTTATTCAGTGGATTCATTTTGATTTTGCAATATATAATGTTATTGCTTAGGAAAAAAAGAAATTCTTAATAAATGATAAGCTTTAATTAAACTTTAAATCACTTAAGTTACTTTTATTAAAAGTAAACTTTTATTTTATTTAGTTCTTTTCGCTACTTTATCACAATAAAGGTGGTGGAAAAATCTTGATATTTATATAAATAAATATTTTTAAGTAGTATAATATATCTATATATAATTTTTATTACGATGTATATTATTGTTGTTTGCTTACCATGTAGATATAAATATGTTGAAATATATTTAAAAACACTTTTTATGTTAAATTATTATTATTAAATCTTTGTTGATTTATTTTGATTTTACATTATATAATATTAATAAAAATTAATTCTTATAAATGATAAAATAACTTTTATTTCATTTAATTCTTTTTGTTACTCTATCATAATAAAGGTGGCGGAAAAGTCTTGATCTTTATTTAAATAAATATTTTTAAATAGTAGAAAAAATAATAATTTTGATTACGATGTTATTACTGCTTGCTTACCATGTAGATATAAAAATGCTGAAATATTTTTTAAAATATTTTTATGTGGAATTCATCTTATTCGTTGATTTATTTTAATTTTAAATTATATAATATTAATTTTTAAGAAAAAAAAATTCTTCTAATTGATAAAATAAAAGTAAACTTTTATTTTATTTAGTTCTTTTCGCTACTTTATCATAATAAAGGTGGTGACAAAAATCTTGACCTTTATTTAAAAACTATTTTTAAATAGTACCAGGAAAAAATATACTAAATTTAAACACGTTTTTTGTAGCATGTTTAAGAGAAAGTTTGAAAGTTCTTTTTTCAAGTTGAAGTGTTCATTTTTTTCCCGATATTCATTTTTACTAATTGTTACGCTTTTCTTAAAGTCTGAAAAATTGCCTTAGATAATCTGCGTATAATATTATTAGAATATCGTAGACAATATGAGAACAATCATACCTTATTGGATAGCTGCGGACCACCGTATCATCTTGGATAATCATAACACCTTGGACAGCCATTAACAACAATATCATCTCGATAGTCATATTACAAGGAATATCTCGACAACTGTAATATCAGAGTCATTTTCTCCTTTGTTATATAAAGGTACACGAAAAACTATTGTAAATAAACTTAAATAAGTAAAATCTTCTCTTATAATTGTAACAAACAGCAACAGTATATGGCAGATCAAAATCTATTTGAACAATTTTAAATTATATATATATATATATATATATTCATTTTTCAAAATTTTATGTAAAAAAGTTAAACATCCAACATAATTTTGAGCTGATGATCAGCTGATGATTTTTTAATCTTTTGTTCGATCTTAATTTTATCTTAATTTACATTCAAGTTTTAGTGAATTAAATGAAAAATTTTAATAATCACCTAGTATTCATGACTGGGCTTGATAGCCTAGTGACTAGGGCTCTGGCCCCCGGTACTATAGGTTTCGGGCTCGAATCCAGGCGGTGCCATGGACATTTATAGTGGTTCGGAATCCACTTTAAACAGTAGGACCCTGTTTAAAATGACTGTAGAGAATAGGGCTACCCATAGCCCATAGACCAAAGACCCATACCCAGTAAAAACAAAACATATCCAGTCTCGAAATCTGCAATAGGCGGACGCCCTTGACCTTTCCTCCCACGATGGGGCTCTTGTGCCAATGAAGTATGCTTGACTCATTTGCAAAAGTCAACAAGTTGTTGTTTGAACAATATAGTAATTTATACTTAATTGTCCTTTTTGGAACCTACAAAAAATTAAACTTCACTTATGAAAAATTAAAACTTAAAAAAATTAAGTTACATTACGACATTTAGATTACATATCCAAAATACTTAAGTTACATTTCGCTGGAGTTACATTCCCATTATATACCAACTGCTTCGGCTTGCTGGCAGATTCCGGAACATGAAATGTTTATTTTTTACAGGATAGGATTGTCAGCCCTACACCCAACAGTCATTTTACACAGGGGCCTACGGTTTAAAGCTACAAACAACTACAAGCGTCCATGGCACCACCGGGGCTCGAACCCGAACTTTTGACGTTTAGCGCTTTTAATTGACGAGCGCTAGTCACTCGGTCATCATGTTTCTTGATAAAATTATTATTATTAAATTATATTTAACCTTAAATAAGTTAACTAATTTATTTATGATAATCATTGAGAATGCATGATTTATTTGCAAAAAATCACCCAGCCAATCAATAATCAATCAATAGCAACGTATCTTATTGTCATTTTTTTTATTACATTAGACAATGAATGAAGTATTATACAATTAAAGCATTATTTTAACCACTAAAAAGAATCTAAAGAGTGACAAAAATCTAGGATCTAAAGATAAAATAATAAATAATTTTAAAAATAACTAAGGAAATTTAATCTTTTAGTTTAATTTTATTTAATAATGCAAAAAAGGCAAGTTTCAAACAGTAAAAACATAATTATTTAAATCAGCAAAACGGTACTTCAATATTTATCGATTTTAATTAGTAACACACCTTTGAAAAAGAAAATCTCTTTAAGAAATTGTTGATTTTCTTTGTTGTTTGACGTTTCGGATACTCATGAATAATTCACATTGAAAAGAACATTTTGCTTTCTTTCTTGGCAACGTTTAAATTAAAAAATAACTTGAATTAAAAAGAATTTCGAATATCTAATGTGCAAAGGAAGTATTTAAATACTCATTTAAAGTTGTTTTGCAGTTACAAATAAAGTTAAAAATGACTGTTTTTGAATATTTTCTAGTGATTGATATTTTTTCTTTCTATTGACTGTTTCTTAAATTAGAAGAAATTTGTTGTTTTTTTTTAGAAAAAGATCTTTTGTGCAAATATTTTGAAATTTCAAACTTTTAATATTCATTGAATGCAAAATATTTTTGTTTAAGAAAATAAAAATTATTCCAAACATGAAAAAAACTTGTATAAATATTTTTGCGATAATTTTTCATTGCATAGTATATTACATAGTTCTCAAATTTTCAACATCTGAGCAATAAAGTAAAATATAATTATCTGTAAGAAACAAATATTGTAATTATTTAAAAACTGTCAACGGACGTACCAATTACAGATTACTATTACCATTGCGGTATTAAATACCACGAAAAATCCACATCCTCATTATTGTAAAAATAAATTAAAATTGAGTCATATTTTAAAAAGATTAAAAATTAAAAATAAAACAAGTTGAAAAAAGATCTAAAAATTTAAAACTATTAAAAATTATTTTAATTTTAAATTTTTTAAAATTTTAAATTATTTAATAGTTTTAATTTATTCTAATTTAAAACTATAATTATAACTTTAATAATATAATTCATAATAATATAACTTATAAGATTATAATAATAATAATAATAATAATAATATAACTTTACTGATAATAACATTAATTTAATAATTTTAATTTATTCTAATTTAATTCTAACTAATATTAACGATTAGGAAAGGTCTCCTGCTTTTCAATATGATTAGGTATGACAGCTATTAAGCAAAACTATTGGCATAGACAATTAGACGTCAGGTAATTAGAGTAATCATCAGTTTTTTGTCTCTTTTCATCAGTTTTTTTGTTTACAAATTATTATAATTTTTAAATCCTGATCTATTTTTATTATGAATAAAATAATATATAGTAACTATATATATAAACTACTGATTTAACTTAAAATAATTTTTAGAAATACTTACTATACAAGAATTAAAAAAGTTGAAACTTAACTAAATTTCCATGTTGTTTAATGCATACTATGTATACATTTAAATCATTTTTGTAATTGTTGATAGTTTGACATAATACGCATTTGTTTATCACAAAACATTGTTTCATAACAAAATAAGAGCTTCTCATAGTAGGAAAAAAACTCAATCTTTATTATAAACATTTTAAAAAATTGCAAAAATTTTTACTTGGCCCAAACATTTTTTGACATAATCAAGGAAAAATTAATTGAAAAATATTATTATATTTAAAACATCAAATATAGGCTTGAGCAATTAATAAATGACATTTGATAACTTTTATAGATGAAATGCATAGAATACTTAATTTTTCCAATACATTTTTCTTGCAGAAAAAGTGTTCTCATATTTTAAGAATATTATTCTCATTAATAGAATATTGTTTATCAATATAAAATAAGCTACATTTCAAGTAGTACAATATTTTTTATCAATGTAATATAAGCTACGTCTCAAGTAGTAGATAATTGTTTAGCAATATAAAATAAGCTAGGCATTTTTTCTTTTGGATAAACCACATATAATAATAACATAAAATTAAACTTATAAATAAATAATCTTAGAAATGAAAATTTATTAAAAAAATAAATATACAAATATAGTTTATTTATCATCTTTTATTTTATAGTATATTTATTATTATTAGATAGATATTTCTGTTGTTTTTAAGATGTTAACAATTTCTTTCTTCATATTAGAAAATAGCAATAATAGTAATAATAATTTTAATATTAAAAATTCAGTAAAATAAAATTTTGTACAGGATTTCCCAAATTTTACGTATAATCTTTTTTCAAAGCTCTATAAAGACAGCGTTTAAAAAATTAAAAAGATATCAAACCTATTCTTCAGACATTTTTTTACAATTTAAACGTATAATAAATATTTTTTTTTTTTCTATATTTAAAGCATATATTCTCTGCATGCATAAGCATAATTAGAATAAAGAAAATATTTTTAATTAATAACATTTACTTCAGTTTTAAATGACGTATCGTGAGTTCCCGGATGTTTACGCAGCTGCGACAACAATGAGCTGCTGATATTTGGTTTTTCTTTTTTGTGAAAATAAACTGGCAACACTCATTTGAGATTAAACAAAACATGTCTCTTAAATTGAAAATGAGTAATGAAGTTGATATTGGAATATTTTTAAGAATAGCTGGAATTTACACTGGTGAGATTACATATAGATCTTAATATAATTTATTTATAATTTTTAATTATGATTTAGTTATCTAAATATTCTTTTTTATTTCTCACCATTAAAATCTTTTATATCATAAATTGAAGTAAATATATTTACTTCTTATTCATTAAGAAATCTCTATTCAATTATTTAAATATCAAAGATACCAAATTATTGCTTGAATCTTAAAGTAAACTTAACTACAATAAATTCCACAACAAAAATAAATAAAAAAAATTAAAATATATAAAAAAATCAAAAATAAAAATTGAAATTAAAAAAATTAAATTAAAAAATAGTATTATATTTAAAACATTTAATATAGGCTACAGTTATTAATAAAAGGCATTTGATAACCTTTATAAATAAAATGTATAGAATACTTAATTTTTTCCAATACACTTTTCTTACAGAAAAAGTGTTTTTCTCATATTTTAATTTTTTCTAGCTCATTAAGACGTAGAATTTTGTTTATCAATATAAAAGAAGCTACGAATTATTTGTTTATTTTTTGTATCAGCCACACAACTTGAGAAATAAATATTTATAAAAAAATAAATATATAAATATAGTTTATTCATAATCATGTATTTTATAGTATTTATTATTATTACAATGGTATTTCTGGCATTCTTAAATTGTTTTAGCAATTTCTTTACATTAGAAAATAGCAATAATAATAACGATAATAATTTTAATATTAAAAATTCAATAAAATTAAATTTTGCACTGTATTTCCAAAATTTTAACGTCTTGATTTTTTCAAAGCTCTAGTAGACAGCCTTTAAAAAATTAAAAAGATACAGACATCTTCTTCAGACATTTTTCAGATTTTAGACATATAATAAATATTTTTTTTATAAATTCAATGCATGTATGCACGAAAATTATTCTCTGCATAACTAGAAAAAAGAAAATACTTTTAATTATTAATATTTACTTCAGTTTTAAATAACACATTGTGAATTCCCGGATGTTTACGCAGCTGCGACAACAATGAACTGCTGATATTTAGTTTTTCTTTTTGTGAAAATAAATTGGCAACAACCATTTGAGACTAAACAAAAGAAGTCGTTTAAAATCAGTATGAATAATGAACTTGATATCGGAATATTTTTAAGAACAGCTGGAATCTACTCTGGTGAGATTGCATATAGATTTTAATATAAATTATTTATATTTTTAATTAGGATTTAGTTATCTAAATATTATTTTTCATTTCTCATCATTAAAATATTTTTACGTCATATAATAAAGTACATATACTTACTTCTTATTTATTAGGCGATTTCTATTCTGTTATTTAAATATCAAATGTATCAAATTATTGCTTGAATCTTAAAGTAAACTTAACTGCAATAAATTCTACAAAAAACTAATAAAATTAAAAAATTAAAAAAATATAAAAAATAAAAATTGAATTAAAAAAAATTAAATTGAAAAATAAAATAAATATAAAAAATAATAATGAAATATTAAAAAAAAATGTTAATAATTAAAATTAAATTGCCTTAAATTAAAATATAAAAAAATATTTAAAAAGTATTTAAAAATATTTAAAAAATAAATTAAAAATTATAAAAATAGTAATGAAATACAAAAAATTAAATAATTAAAATTAAATTGCCTTAAATTAAAATATAAAAAATGTTTAAAATATAAATTAAATATTAAAAAACTTTAACTAAATAATTAATAAAATTATTTGATAGAAATATAAAAAATGCTTTTGTTTTTTAACTCCATGCAGTTTGAATAATAAATTATTTTTAAATTTTATTCACAGAATAATGCTTTTAATTGTTTTGAGATGTAAAGATGCTTTTAGTGTTTTTAATAATAACTTTTTGCAGTTTATGCAAAAATAAACAATTTTTACAACTTTTGAGATCCATTTTATATATGATAAAAATGAGAAATTCTCTTCAAATCGTTGTCCTTATAAAAATCCATGCTTTAATAAACTTTTAGATACAAAGAAGTATATAAATTTAAATTCTTTTATAGGCATAATATTTTGCATAATTTTTTTTGTATAATAAATTTTTTAATGTTTAATAAAATATAATTTTTTGTTTGATAAAGTTAATAACTATTAAAGGAAATAATAACAATGTTGTTCTTTTTGAGATCTCCAATAAATATATTTCACTTGTATAAAAATTACAAAATAGGAAAATTCAGTTTATTATTAATGGATTATAGTTTCCTTAATAAAATAAGACTTTCGCATAATTAGTAGAATTCTATGAATTTTATTTAAATTTGCTTATTAGAAAAGTCATGGAAATTCCATTTTTTAAACTTTATTTACAACTAAAATTTTATATTTTATAATTTCATTATAATCATTTTAATACACATCCACAGTAAAAATGCAACAAAATTAACAGAATTTAGCATTTGTTTCATTATTTCTGATTAACTGCTTTTTCTATATTCTGAAATTCTTCATTCTTTTTTTTACAGTAAAATAAATATTGTCTGCGAGAAAATAGTTGTAATAAGTATATAATTAGAAGTAATAAGTATATAACTATATAATTTCTGCTTCCAAGAAATTTGAAAAAAAGTCTCTGATTTGATAAAACTGTCATATTCTTATACTGACTTTTGACTGTCACTTCTGACTTTTGACTTACACTTAACTTATAACACATAAATACTCAGTAAAAATTAAAAATAGATAGCGTCATTTATTTTCTAGCTACTTAAAACGTTTGAAAGTAAAACTATTATCCGAGACGTTTCCATGGAAACAATAACATATATATTTAGAAGAAAGACTTAAATTAGTAATATAATCATTTAATACATATTAAAAAAACAAAAGTTAATTAGAACTCTTTTATGTATATTTTGGGAAAACATCAGATACGTTTTCTGATAAACAACAAATTCTAATTAAAAGATTTTCAGGAAACAACTGTAAAAAAAGGAAGACAAATATCACGAATTTATATTCAAGTATACCTTTATTTACTTCACTATTAGCCCCAAGGGGTAAATTTCTATTTTATTATTATGTTGCTCTAATGAACGCATTTCAGGTTCATAGATAGCAGTTAATCTACCCAATAACAAATGCCGTCCAAACTTTTGTCCCGTCTGACAGCTTTGTATTCCAAACTGTTTTTGTTCTTATCCCCTTTTCAAATGCATGTTTCAATTTTTCACCTTTGAAAGGTTAATCTTCTCTACTAAAAAGACAGTACAAAGGTCCAAAGTTTTCTTTTCTCTTCTCTAAAATAGAGTGAGCATTTGAAATGCTTTAAAGCGAACAAATACAGAGAGTAGTTTTAGGAAAATAAACATTATCTCTTAAGGTAATTTTTTTTATTTTATTAATAGCTTTGCTTCGTGTATATATATATATATATACATGCTTAAATATTTTGGTTATGTTGATTTGGAATATGAATTTATCATAAAATAGCATTTAACCTTGTTTTAGTTAAAGCAAGGATCTTAGAAATAAGTAAAATGTATTGTAAATTAAAGTAACTTTTAGATTAAATTGATGAAATCCTTTTTTATTTTTAACATATCAATAAGTTTCCATTGACATACCATGTGTTTATTCACTTTTTTTTTGCTATATTAAACAATATATGCTGTGTAATATAATCGATTTTTGTGAACTGACCTACATTAAAAATGAAATCGTCAATATTTTTTTCAAATTTCTTAGAACGCAGCTTATTGTAAAAACTTTCTTGTAGGCAATGTTTGTTTTAATGTGAGTAATCTGCATTTTATTGTTTCCATAGAAACTTCATAAAATTTTTGACTGTCATATAATTACACTGACTAATTAGTAAGAAACACAAAACGTCATTTATTTCTTAACTACTTAAAACTTTTGTAGGAAAAACTGTTATCCAAGTAGTCTCTATAAAAATAATATCATATGTACATTCCAAGAAAGATTTAAATTACTAACATATTCATTTCATTCATATTAAAAAAAACAAAAGTTAATTAGAACACTTTTATTTATATTTTGGGAAAACATCAGATACGTTTCGGGTAAACAACAAATTGCAATTAAAGATTTTCCTAAAACAACTGTAAAAAAAGGAAAACAAATATTCACGAATTTATATTCAAGTATACCTTTATTCACTATTAGCCCCAAGGGGGAAGTTTCTATTTTATTATTGTGTTGCTCTAATGAACGCATTTCAGGTTCTTAGATAGCAGTTAATCCACCCAATAACAAATGCCATCCGAACTTTTATCCTGTCTTACAGCTTTGTATTCCAAACTGTTTTTGTTTTTGCCCCCTTTCAGATGCACGTTTCAATTTTTCACCTTTGAAAGGTTAATCTTCTCTACTGAAAAGACAGCGCAAAGGTTCCCAAAGTTTTCTTTTCTCTTTTCTAAAATGGAGTGAGCATTTGAAATTCGCTTAAGCTTCTGGCATGCTTTAAAGCAAACAAATACGGAGAGTAGTTTCAGGAAAATAAACATTATCTCTTAAGGTAATTTTTTTATATTATTAATAGTTTTGCTTCGAATGAATATTCATATATAAATATTTTGGTTATGCTGATTTGGAATTTAAATTTATCATTAAAATACCCATTTAACTTTATTTTATTTAAAGCAATGGTCTTTTGAAATAAGTAAAATGGATTGTAAATTAAATTGACTTTTAAATTAAACTGATGGAATATCATTTTTATTTTTAAAATATCAATAAGTTTTTATTGTTATACCATGCGTAAAATTCATTAATCTGGCTGATCAAACTTTTTATATTTAATCATAGCTGTTTGTGTAATATAATCAATTTCGGTGATATAATCTTCATGTGAGAGAATCTTCGTTAAAAAAATAAAGTCAATTTCTGTTAGCAAATCTTCATAAAAATTAAATTTTCAATTCCTGTGAGCAATCCTACATTAAAAATAAAATCGTCAATTTCTATAAGCAAACCTACATTAAAAATAAAATCGTCAATTTCTATAAGCAAACCTACATTAAAAATAAAATCGTCAATTTCTATAAGCAAACCTACATTAAAAATAAAATCGTCAATTTCTATAAGCAAACCTACATTAAAAATAAAATCGTCAATTTCTATAAGCAAACCTGCATTAAAAATAAAATCGTCAATTTCTATAAGCAAACCTGCATTAAAAATAAAATCGTCAATTTCTATAAGCAAACCTGCATTAAAAATAAAATCGTCAATTTCTATAAGCAAACCTGCATTAAAAATAAAATCGTCAATTTCTATAAGCAAACCTGCATTAAAAATAAAATCGTCAATTTCTATAAGCAAACCTCATTAAAAATAAAATCGTCAATTTCTATTTCATTAAAAATAAAATCGTCAATTTCTATAAGCAAACCCATTAAAAAATAAAATCGTCAATTTCTATAAGCAATCCTACATTAAAAATAAAATCGTCAATTTCTATAAGCAAACCTACATTAAAAATAAAATCGTCAATTTCTATAAGCAAACCCATTAAAAATAAAATCGTCAATTTCTATAAGCAAACCTACATTAAAAATAAAATCGTCAATTTCTATAAGCAAACCTACATTAAAAATAAAATCGTCAATTTCTATAAGCAAACCTACATTAAAAATAAAATCGTCAATTTCTATAAGCAAACCTACATTAAAAATAAAATCGTCAATTTCTATAAGCAAACCTACATTAAAAATAAAATCGTCAATTTCTATAAGCAAACCATTAAAAATAAAATCGTCAATTTCATAAGCAAACCTAAAAATAAAATCGTCAATTTCTATAAGCAAACCTACATTAAAAATAAAATCGTCAATTTCTATAAGCAAACCTACATTAAAAATAAAATCGTCAATTTCTGCAAGCGAATCTTCGTTCCAAAAAAAAATAAAGTCAGCAATTTCGTTAGCAAATTTTCATTAAAAATGAAATTGTCAATTTCTGTGAGCAAATCTACATTAAAAATAAAATCGTCAATTTTGTAAGCAAACCTACATTAAAAATAAAATCGTCAATTTCTATAAGCAAACCTACATTAAAAATAAAATCGTCAATTTCTGCAAGCGAATCTTCGTTAAAAAAAATAAAGTCAGCAATTTCTGTTAGCAAATTTTCATTAAAAATGAAATTGTCAATTTCTGTGAGCAAACCTACATTAAAAATAAAATCGTCAATTTCTATAAGCAAACCTACATTAAAAATAAAATCGTCAATTTCTGCAAGCGAATCTTCGTTAAAAAAAATAAAGTCAGCAATTTCTGTTAGCAAATTTTCATTAAAAATGAAATTGTCAATTTCAAAGCAAATCTACATTAAAAATAAAATCGTCAATTTTTGTAAGCAAATCTACATTAAAAATAAAATCGTCAATTTCTATAAGCAAACCTACATTAAAAATAAAATCGTCAATTTCTAAAAGCAAACCTACATTAAAAATAAAATCGTCAATTTCTATAAGCAAACCTACATTAAAAATAAAATCGTCAATTTCTATAAGCAAACCTACATTAAAAATAAAATCGTCAATTTCTATAAGCAAACCTACATTAAAAATAAAATCGTCAATTTCTATAAGCAAACCTACATTAAAAATAAAATCGTCAATTTCTATAAGCAAACCTACATTAAAAATAAAATCGTCAATTTCTGCAAGCGAATCTTCGTTAAAAAAAATAAAGTCAGCAATTTCTGTTAGCAAATTTTCATTAAAAATGAAATTGTCAATTTCTGTGAGCAAATCTACATTAAAAATAAAATCGTCAATTTTTGTAAGCAAACCTACATTAAAAATAAAATCGTCAATTTCTATAAGCAAACCTACATTAAAAATAAAATCGTCAATTTCTGCAAGCGAATCTTCGTTAAAAAAAAATAAAGTCAGCAATTTCTGTTAGCAAATTTTCATTAAAAATGAAATTGTCAATTTCTGTGAGCAAACCTACATTAAAAATAAAATCGTCAATTTCTATAAGCAAACCTACATTAAAAATAAAATCGTCAATTTCTGCAAGCGAATCTTCGTTAAAAAAATAAAGTCAGCAATTTCTGTTAGCAAATTTTCATTAAAAATGAAATTGTCAATTTCTGTGAGCAAATCTACATTAAAAATAAAATCGTCAATTTTTGTAAGCAAATCTACATTAAAAATAAAATCGTCAATTTCTGTAAGCAAACCTACATTAAAAATAAAATTATCAATTTCTGTGAGCAAACCTACATTAAAAATAAAATCGTCAATTTCTGTGAGCAAACCTACATTAAAAATAAAATCGTCAATTTCTGTGAGCAAAGCAAACCAAGAAATTTCTATGGAAACAATATCATACACATTACACACATTAAAACAAATACTGCCTACAAGAAAGCTGCTGTAATAAGCTGCGTTCAAGAAATTTGAAAAAAAAAGTAACTTCATAAAATTTTGATTATCGTATATTTAGGTTGACTACTTAGTAACAAATACAAAATGTCATTTATTTCCTATCTACTCAAAATTTCTGCAAGAGAAACTATTATCTAAGTAGTCTCTATTGAAACAATATCATATACATTAGAAGAAAGATTTAAAATTACTAATATATTCATTAAATACATATTAAATGCAGTATTTTCTACTGAAATCGTTAAAAAAACAAAAGTTAATTAGAAAACACTTTTATTTTTATTTTGGGAAAATATCAAATACCTTTCCTGATAAACAATAAATTGTAATTTAAGATTTTCCAAAACAATTGTAAAAAAAGGAAAACAAATTTCACGAATTTATATTCAAGTATACCTTTATTCACTATTCTGTGTGCAAACCTGCATTAACTATAAAATCGTGAATTTCTGTTAGTAAATCATTAAAAATAAAATCGTCAATTTCTATAAGCAAACCTATATTAAAAATTAAATCGTCAATTTCTTTGTGCAAATCTACATTAAAAAAATCGTCAATTTCTATAAGCAAACATACATTAAAAATAAAATCGTTAACTTCTGTGAGGGAATCTACATTAAAAATAAAATCGTCAATTTCTATTATCAAAACCATTAAAAATAAAATCATGAATTTATGTTAGCAAACTTTCATTAAATATAAAATCGTCAATTTCTTTGAGCAAATCTACATTAAAAATAAAATCGAAAATTTCTTTGGGAAAATCTACATTAAAAATAAAATCGTCCATTTCTGTGAGCAAATCTTCTTTAAAAATTAAGTAAGCATTTGCATTTATTTTAATGAATTTATGAAAACAAAAGTACTAAAAGTAAAGATTTTACTGAATAGTCAGTACAATGAAACATTCAATTTTAAAATCTATGAAGTATTTTTGAAGAACACACTTAAAACTATTTCACATTTTTTTATAATTAATGTAGAATTTGTTTGTGTGGTAATGAGCAGGCGGCGACACTTCGCGGTCGCTTGTCTTTGACAGAGCCTGTTTACAACGTGGGGGAGTATTCAACTTTGAACTCTGACCCCTGGAGAAGGGGCACAGACCCCGTGAATGAAGAAAGAGGAAGGAGAACGCTGGCAGGAGCGATTGGGGAGGCTGCGTCAAGCAGCGAGATATTAGAGAGTTTTTGCATACCGTATTTTGGACGTCCGTTATTTTTATCCCTAGCGCGCATGCTCACAGGAAACATTATTACAAATACGCATGCGCAATTTCCTATGAGCATGAGCGCTAGGGAGAAAAAGCTAACGGACGTCCAAAATACGGTATGCAAAAACTCTCTAATATGTTTAACCCCTTAATTAATGTAAATATCATCGTAAAATATAACATTAAATGGCTTTATTTAAAGTAACGTCCCGTTACTGTGTTCTGAAGTTACTGATTGTTTGTTTGTTTGTTACTGATTAGACACCCACTGCAAAAGTCCAGCTATTGTTAGGCTGGTAGAGAAGTCTAACAAAACTGTAGGTTCGCCGGGATGAATCTATTGGAACCGGTGTAGATCTACATTAATTTATATTAATTATTAATTATGTGAAATACAACAATTTTTATTTAAGTAATCTTAAGGTGATCCCAAAGTTCATAGTGCAGTTAACAAGTTTTCATCCATATAACATTTGCAAATAGTTTCTTCCTGTAACCGGTTTACTTTTTAATTAAAAAAAGTCAAACATTTTTTATTTCTCTAAATAAGAATGACATAAAATAATTTTTTTAATTATTTAATAAAACAAATGCTAATTCTACCTATCAAATTTATGAAATATTAACACAATTTTTTTCTTCTACTCTCAGTTAAGTATACATCTTTAAGCACTTTCCATGTCAATAAAATAAAAATAAAAGTAATTAAGCATTGAAAAAATGTGTACATTAAATTCACGTGCAAAAAAAAAAAATTATTTTGTATTTCATTTTATGAATTAAAAGATTTTATTTTAGTTTAAAAAAAAAAAAAAAAAAAAAAAACCGAAAGCAGTTGTTGGAATAATAACTAAATTATACACTGTTTTACAACTTAATGATATCATATTTTAATCTAACTATTTCTATCTTACTGCCTGTAAATTACAAAAAATTATCATGTGCTACTTTTTTTTGCAAGTTTTGCTACGCATAACATTTATATTTGTTGCTGGTATAAGTAGAAAATTTTACTAAATGATAAAGTGTCAGTACAGGGCCTGAATGGCCGAGTGGCTAGCGCTCTGATGCTCGGTACCACAGGTTTCGGGTTCGGGTCTCAACGGTGCCATGGATGTTTGTAGTGGTTCGGAATCCACTTTAAACCGTAGGTCCCTGTCTAATACGATCGCAGAGCGTTGCGGGGGTATCGTTACTCCGCGTCCGTGGCTTATCTTCAAGTGACACGCGCCTCCTGGGTAATGCAAAGTGAGTAATGTCTGTGCAGCGCTTGCCTTTAAGGCATCCAAGACCAAGCTGTCCAAGTTTTTGCCAGCTGCATTAGAAAGAAAAAAAAAATGTCCGTACAAATATAATTCCTTGCGTAAGTAATTTTAATCTAATTTTTCTTTTTACCTATGACGAAGTCTTCTTAGCCCCACCATGGGCTAACGCCAATGAAGAAGACGATGGTGACGAATTCTCTGTAACTTTGAGAATGTGAAGTAATTTAGCAATTAAAATTAAAATTTAATAAAGTATTAATAAGGTGTGGAATAAATAAATTACTTTAATTTGTGTGAGAATGTATACAATATTGAGTTATTTAAATTTGCTAAAACTTTTAATTAATAAATTTTAATGCTGCTTTTAATTAAAAATTCATTTTATGAAATTTTTAACGAACTCAACACTATTTATAGATTAAATGATAATAGATAATTTATTTTTATATTTCGATTAATGCTATACTAAAACAGAATAAAAACAATAAATGATGTTTTTTTTATGAGGAAAAACAATAAATCCATACTATTAAAAGGGTTTATTTACTTGGAAGTTGTGACTTTTTATTATAATTAATATTATATTTCTCAACTAAAATTAAAACTCCTCAATTTAGAAGGAGGGAAATTTCAGATTTATTTAGTTTTAATCGTTGTTGTGACTAATCCTCAATGTCCTGCAGTGCGGGACGGACATCCCACGAGTGATCTACTCATGGATGGAGGGAAATGGGCAGCTTCTGTTGTGATGGAGCACCCGTAGGTAGAAGTCTGACTTTTGCACCGTGACGCTCTTACAGTCATATGAGACCGGGAGCTACGGTTTAAAGTGGATTCCGAACCACTACAAACATCCATGGCACCGCCGGGACTCGAACCCGAAACCTGTGGTACCGGACGCCAGAGCGCCAACCAGTTTTCAGTTATTCAGGCCCAGTTTTAATCGTAAAAATAGTTATTGAGATGTTACCTTCTTCTTCATTAGCGCAATAGCCCCATGAAGGGCCAAGGCCCTCTACTTACAGGCAGATTTCGAGATAAGAGGTGTTTTCTTTTTACAGGATAGGGGTTATCCGCTCTACAGTCTTATTATATCGGGATCTACGATTTAAATTATATTCCAACCACTACATGGTACCGCAGGGACAAGAACCGTGTAGCACCGAGCACCAGAGAGCTAGTCAATCGGCCATCAGGTCTAAACATATATAATTGATATTATTTTTTATTTCCCAATGTCTTTTACTTTGACTTGTCATTCACTACTACAAAGGAAGGCAAGATATTTTTTGAAAAATGATATTAAAAACATAATGCATCAATTGTACTATCATTAAGCCTGGAACGTAATTTTGTGCAAAAATTACCAGCTATCGAAAACGCTCTTTCAGCATCTACGCTAGTAGGTGGTACTGTTAGCAATGCGCGATATACTTTTACCAAGTATTTACCTCTAAATGTATCACCTTCAAATAAATCTATTTCTCGTCGGATTGTCTTGGATATAGCTGATTTCAGTATAGTATTTTGGTTTGTTGAAATTTTTTTAATTATCGCTAATTCTAATTTTTGTTCAAGAGACAACTAATTTTTACTATCAACATCAGTGTCATTATAATCTTCGATAACTGTACCGAATTCTCCTGAATGTGGATAGGTTCTGAATTCTGAATAAGAATTTACAGATAAGAATAAGAATTTCACAAATAAGAATTCTTTCACAGATAAGAATTCTAAATTTCTAGTAAATAACGAAAAACCGGCATTAAAACTTGTGAATACCGGTATTACAAAATTGTACAAATGGCTCAAAATACCGGTATTCGGTATACCGGTATTGCAATCCCTACCCAGGATGCACGATGGTTGCCTGATTCATCACCGGAACTCGAACAAAAGTCCTGTATCACCGACAGCCACAGCGCTAGTCACCCGGCCTTCAGGTCCCAAGATGTTACCTAATCGTGTATTTTTATTATAGTAAAGACACAAGAGAACTTGATTTGGTCATGTTTACAATCCTGAAGCAAAAAAAAACATTTTTTTCCCTATTTTACTTTAAAAGATTATCACAAAAAAAAATTATAAAATACTTTACTTTATAAAATATTTCAATATTTATTAGTAATGAAAATTTGTGAAATGAAATATAGAAATAGATACCAAATTCTATGAAATTAATTTAACTCTTAAAGTGCGAATCGTTCAATTCACAAAAGCCAGTACATTGTTTAGAAATACGGAACTCAAATTTCTGAACATTTCTCAGTAAATAACTGGCAAATAAATTTAATGGCAGCCAATTGGATTGATGTAACGTGCCAATAATTTGCAAGTTATCCCTGTGCCGCACAGAAATCAGTAGAGTATACTTTATTTCGTATTTGCTTGTTATGTGGTAGAAAAGCCAGAAAATTCCCATGTTCTTCATTGGCGCAACAGCCCCTTGGAGAGCCAAGGCCGTCTGCCTATTGGCAATTTTCGAAACAAAAGATGTTTTCTTTGACGGGATAGGAGTGCCATTCCTACTCCCTACAGTCATATTAGACCGGGACCTACTGTTTAAAGTGGTTTTGAAACAATTACAAACATTACAGGGTTATCAACACGAAACCTGTGGTACCGAGTGCCAGAGCGAGAAATTTCTTAGCTTCTTCTTCTTCCTCATTGGCGCGACAGCCCCGTGGCGATTCAAGGCTGTCTGCCTATTGGCAGAATTTGATTTTAAACAAGTTTGGGTTATAAGGTCTACGCCCAACTCTCTACGGTCTTGTTAGACCGGGACCTTCAGCTTAAAGTAGATTCCGGAAGACAACAAAAATCCATGGCACCGCCGGGTCTCTAATCAGAATCACGTGGCACGGAGAGCTAGTCACTCGGTCATCAAGTCCCGAAATGTTAGATTATCCTTTCTTTTTGCATTATATATATATATATATAAACGTTAATGTAGTAAAAATCTATTTTCCGTATTTTGTCAAAAATCATCAAAAAAAAAAAAAAATTAAAATCCTTTACATCAATCATAAAATATTTCAATATTTATTAATAATGATAAATTTGTGCAATGAAATACAGAAATGGTTACCAATTTCTTTGAAACTAATTTAACTCTTAAAGTGTGAATCGTTAAATTCACAAACGCCAGTACAGGGCTTAGAAAATCAGAAGTTAGTTAGTTACTAAGAAATACATTGAAATTTGAGTTAAGCAACTGCCATTAAATAAATTTAATGGCAGCCAATTGTACTGATGCATGTGCCAATAATCTGCAAGTTATAACTGTGCCACACAGAAATCAGTAGAGCATATATTGATTCGATTAGAATGATTTCTGTCTGCTACTTCTCATCAAATACTGCATTATTTTAAAGGTGAAAATATCAAAGGGTAAATTTCTGATAACCGGAATTATATTTCATGCAGTCGAATAAGTTAATGATATTTAAAACCTTTTCATTCACATAATGCTGTGTTAAAAATTTGAATGTTTAAATTATGATAATAGAAAAGGAATATTGTTCAGGTTTGTGTTTTAGTAAGGTATAGTAGAACGTTAAAAAAATGTCACCCGTAAATATTGCAAACAATTCACCAGGTTTTAGAAGAAAAAAAATTTCTGTTCTTTAATTGATTTTTTAAATAAATTATTATATTTAAAAATTATTTTTAAACAATTATTCTATTTATTTTTATTTTTTATGGTAGAATTAAGTGAAATATATTTTTAATGGATGGGGATGATTAATAGAGACTGAACTTTCAGAGATAGCTACTCCGCATTTGCTTGTCATGTGGTAGAAAAGCCAAATAGCTTCTTCTTCATTGTCGCAACAGCCCTTTGGAGGGTCAAGGGTCCGTCTGCCTATTAGCAAATTTCGAAATATAAGCAGTTTTCTTTTGGCGGAATAGTGGTGTCATCCCTACGATCTAAAGTCATAATATAATGGGCTCCTAGTGTTTAAAGTTTTCGAACCATTACACCACAGTGTTACGAACCTGAAACATGTGGTACCGAGCTCCAGAGCGAGAAAATTCCTTCATTGGTGCAACAACCCCATGGTGGTCCAAGGCTGTTTGCCTACTGGCAGTCTTCGAGGCAGGAAATGTTTTTTTTTAATGGATACGATTTTCAGGTCTATGTCCAGTGCTTTACGGTCATGTTAGACCGGGACCTTCGGCTTAAAGTGGATTCCGAACGACATATATATTTATTGTAATAACAATAATCTATTTTCCCTATTTCGTCAAAAATCATCAACAGAAATTCAAAAATCCTTTACATCAATCATAAAATATTTCAATATTTATTAGTAATGATAAATTTGTGAAATCAAATGCAGAAATAGTTACCAATTTCTATGAAACTAATTTATCTCTTAAAGTGTGAAACGTTCAAATTCACAAAAGTCAGTACAGGGTTTCGAAAATCGGAACTCAAATTTCTGAGAATTTCTCAGTAACTAACTGGTAAATAAATTTAACGGCAGCCAATTGGATTGATGCATGTGCCAATAACCAGCGTGCTATCGCCATGCTGCACAGAAATCAGTAGAGCATAAACTGATTCGATTAGAATGATTTCTGTCTGCGACTTCTCATCAAATATTGCATTATTTTAAAGGTGGAAATATCAAATGATAAATTCCTGATAACCGGGAGTGTATTCTATGCAGTCGAATAAAATAATGATATTTAAAAGCTTTTAATTCACACAAACGCAGAAAATACTGTTTTGTAAATTTGAATAGTTGAATTATATTGGCAGAAAATGAACATTGTTCAAGTTTGTATTGTTTCTTGTAAGGTATAGTAGCACGTGAAATTCTATAAATTTGTCTTATAAATTTGAACGTTTGAATTATAACAGCAGAAAATGAATATTTGTTCAGGTTTTTTGTTTTTGTAAGGTATAAGAGCACGTTAAAAAACATTTACCTATAAAAATTGCAAACAGTAGTTATACAGTAGTCATAGAAAAATTTTGTTTTGTTCTTTATAGATTTTTAAACACATTGTATTTGAAAAAAATCATTCTATTTATTTATATTTTTATGGTAGATTTAATTGAAATATGTTTCAGTAATGGATAGGAAGGGGGGTGATTAATAGTGAGTGGACTTATGTGGAGAGATATCTATTCCGCTGTGTCTTGTGTGGAAGAAAAGCCCGAAAATTCCCACCTGCTTCTTCATTGGCGAAACTGTCCATTTTTTGGGCCAAAGCTTCTTTTTCTTCAAGGCTTCAATATCTTCATCACATGAAGATATTGTTTTCTTTTTACAAGTGAGAGGTGTCAGCCCTGCACTCAACTCTCTACAGACCTATTGGACCAGGGCCTATAGCTTAAAGTGAACTTTAAACCACTGCAAACATCGATGGCACCGCTGGGACTCGAACCTAAAACTTGTGGCCCCGAGCGTCAGAGCTAGAAAATTCCTATCACCTCACTTAAGTTAGCCTGATTATTAAAGAGAACTTTTATATATGCACTCAGAGAGACTCCTTGTTTTTGTAAACAGCCACTGCAACACACTCGGCCATCATAATCAAATACACTCTCGTGCATGTTAACTGACGGCCTGGTGGCCGTTAGTACCACAAGCTTCAGATTCGAATGCTAGCGGTGGTATGGATGTTTGTGGGTTGCTCGGAATCCACTTTAAACTGTAGGTTCCGATCTAATTCGCCCAAAGTGTGCAAAAAATGACCGTAGAGTGATAAAACAAATCAAATCTCCATGTTAGCTGGGTTAGACAATAAGTCGTGTTATGACTAAGACTTACAAGTAGTTAATAAATAAAACCCGTTACGAAATCATGTTACATATGGTTTAATATTAAATGTCTTATGTACTGTCCAAGTTATGCCCCATGTATTTAATGTACAAAATAAAAAAATAATAAAAAAAACAAATTGAAGCTGTGATTTTCGCACAGATTTTTTACATAAATATTGTAAAAAAAGGCTTATAAATATTGTTCTAATGACACAAAAATATTGAAATTAAGTCAGCATTTGATAAGTTTTATAAAAAGTTTGGATTTCCAAATTCCATTGTTGTCGTAATAAACTTCTTCGACACAGGCGTCTTAATTGTGGAAATTGGAATTTTCATGTATACTTTTTTTTTCTTTCTAATGCAGCTGGCAAATACTTAGACAGTTTGGTCATGGATGCCTTAAGGCAAGCGCTGCACAGGCATTACTCACTTTGCATTACCCAGGGGGCGCGTGTCACTTGAAGAGAAGCCACGGACGCGGAGTAACAATGCCCCCACAACACTCTACCATCCTATTAGACCGGGACCTACGGTTTAAAGTGGATTCCGAATCACTACAAACATCCATGGCACCACCGGGACTCGAACCCGAAACCTATGTTACCGAGCGCCAGAGCGCTAGCCACTCAGCCATTCAGGCCCCCGTGTATACTTAAATCACAAAATAATACAACATATAAAAATATTAACAAATTAAAAATAGTTATCTTTTTTCGTAGAATTGCCGATAAAAGTGATACATTCGCTACGCCTATAAGGCTTAAAAATTATTTAAACGCAGAACTGAATAAAATGAAGGTGCTTGATTCAATGTGTGAAGTTTACGAACTAAACCCCAAAATGAGTGAAAGTTTCTCAAAAGCTTTGCTCCTATTTTTCGCATGATTAGTCATCTGATTCGAGGCTTCACCCCACATCATCTATTCAAGCACCTAATGATAAGAGTTTAACCAAGACCGATAATGTAGAGCGATGGGTCGCTCTTTTATAATGATAATGAACTGGAAGCCTGGATGCATCTGAATGGTTCTTTTTCCGCCTTAAAAAATGGCGTCTCGGAAAAGTGTTTCACTAAACAGTAAGAAGGCACGATAGTTAAATTTTGGTGGGACATTTTTAGTAAAAAACAACTCAATATTAATTTGATACCAATTCATTTGATATAAAAAAGGGAAGAATATCTATAAAATATCAAACATATAGATACTAACTCAGTAACAATATATTTAAGACATTTTATGTAATATTGGGTAATGTAAATTAATAAATATTTTATAATTTTGACATTTTAATTGGATGATACTGCTAAATTTTTTCATGACAATACTACTAAAATTTTTCTGTATGGTTGTTTCGTTTATGACAAATATTTAGGGGGAAAAAAACTTTATTGGTTTTTGTTGAAATTATATTTATTGTGACTTTACTTATAGTTTTACGCAATATTATTTATTTGTTGAGTTGTTACTTTTTCAGATTCTTAAATTACTTAACCTGATACAAAAACAAGGCCTGATGGCTGCATCACCAGCGCTCTGGCGCTCGATGCCACAGGTTTTGGATTGAGTCATGGCTGTGCCATGGATGCTTGTTGTGGTTCAGAATCCACTTTAAGCTATAGTTTCCGGTCTAATATGACTGTAGAGCGTAAGGATGACAACCGTGTACAAAAGAAACCATTTCTTGTCTCGAAATCTGCCAATAGGCAGACGGCCTTCGCCCACCATGGGCTGTAGTGCCAGGGATTATTTAGATAGATTGACACAAAAATAAATTTACAAACAAAAAACGAAGCTTTGAATTAGTGCCGATTATTAATTCGTCTTAAAAACTAACAAATATTTACGTGAACTTCATACAATTATTAGAATTTTACTAATCATAATATTTGTTAAAAGACTTTATCATAATTTTTTTTAAATTAAATTAGTTCAACCTGAAAGGTATAATTTTTTGTTACAAAAATAAAAATCTGTAACTACAATTTCCCATTTTTAATTTCCTTCACATAACAAATCAAAAAAGTTCAAATTCAATTTCAAAAAAGGTATATATTTGTAAATTTATTTTATTTTTATGTATCAGATTTACTAAGTTTTCCATGTTAAAAATTTACGCTTTTCTATATATCATTTTTTTAAGAAATATTTTCTATAAATAGAAAATTTTAAAAGCAGTTTCCAAATTTCTTTACAAATTCTGTTTAAAAGACATTATTGAATTAAACAACTTTATGTGTGTAGGTGGATATGTTTATAAATGTTTCATAAAGAGATTTTGTAAAAAGATTATGAGAAACTGCTACTTAAAGTATAAACATTTTAAGTAAAAAATTGTTTCACACGATATCCACACGATTCGTTTTCCGAAATGGCATTCAAAATTAAACAAATAAAAAGCACAACAGTTTTTCAGGAACAAAAGCCTTAGTCAAGTTAAGAATCCTAGTTTAAGTTCCTTTTCTCTCTTCTTAGAATCCATTAATTAGAATAAAGATTAACTTTTATTTTCCTTGAAATTACGAGAGAAAGAAAAAAAAAGCCGATTGTTCCTTCCTAGAACAAAGAGCATTATCTAGGCTTCACTGATATTTTACTAATGAAACCTTCCATTAAATATTTATTTTTGATTTTTATGGATTATTTTTTCCACGCTTGATAATTTAAACAACTTTCTACGTTTAATGCTTTTGTTCTCACTGAACAATTTTTATAATTGAAATGCTTTTTTTTAAATTATATATTTGTACACGTATACAGGGTGATTATAATTAAAGTCCCACTTTCAAAATGCTGTAAAAATAGAAACACTTGTCACAATAAATACAAATTTGAACTGAAAATACTTGAAGAAGTGGGAAACGGTATGGCATAAAAAAAATTCAAAATTAAACTAAAAAGCACACCTGGTGGGAATTTTCCGGGTATTCGCCCAATGCGACTTCACCCTCCTTCACCGACGCAGACCCAAGTCAGGCTTCTGTAGTGACAGGGATACTTTTGTATCTGTAGGACAGTCAGATACAAAAATAAATTGACAAACAAATAATAAAGCCTTAATGTAAGGCTGATTATTAATTCTGCTTAAAAGTTAATAAATATGTATGTGAACTTTCCAATTATTAAAATTTTACTAATCATATAATTTTTTTGAAAAATTCTAAAAATAGTATTAAAAAAATTAACTTAGTTCAGCATGAAATGCATATTTTTTTTTTTTCAAAATTAAAAATCTATGACTACACTTTCCTGTTTTTAATTATATAATATACGTAGTTTATAACAATTATATTATAATTTTATATTATACTTTATAACAATTAGTTTCATAAAATTTATATACACACACACATATATACAGAGTGATTATAATTAAAGTTTCATTTTCAAAATGCGGTAAAAAAAGAAACACTCGTCGCAAAGAGTTCAAATCTAAGCTGAAGAAGGGGGAAACAGTATGGCATCAAAAACAAAAAAGTTACAAAAAAGTTCCACCGATTTTTCCCATCTAATTTTGTATGACCTTACTGTGGTAGATGGACTTTCAGCTAACAGTGTCTTAACTGTTGAACGACTTGGAAGTAATTTTTCCGTCAAAAAACTGAAATAATCAAGCACATTGAACACTACAGTTGGTTTAATGTGAAACTCATGTCAAATACGTTGTAATTTTGATTCAAAATAGCACTGGCAGCCGAATTCACGTCATTTATGCCGCTTACAACGCCATCTATTAATACACTTTGGAACTTTTGTTGATGACGTACCGTATCCCCCTTCTTTAAGTATCTTCAGTTCAAATCTGAAATCATTGTGAAGAGTGGTTCGTTTTTCACAACATTTTGAAAGTGGGTCTTTAATTATTCTCACCCTGTATATATATATATATATATATACAGGGTGAGAATAATTATATATATATATATACTAGCAGAACCTGGCCTACATTGTCATGCCAAAAAAATGCATTGTAGAACATTTCACATCGCGAATATATTCTCCATGTTCAAATATATGTGTATGCTAATTTTCATGGTTATAGTTTCGACGCCAAATAAGATGAAATGCTGCAGCAGCATCTAGTGGCGACTTACAACAAAGCAGATAAAAACAAAACATGGAGAATGTTTTTATGCTATCTTAATGCGGGTTGATGAATTATATACATATAGAGAGAGATGGATTATATATATTCCTACTAATACACATACACACACAAAATCCACACACAAACACATACAAACATATATATATATATATTAAATAACCTTTTGACACGATATGAAACCGAAATTCCCGTTCACGCAAACGATAATAAAAAATAAATAAATAAATTTTCAACGAATATATTTTTAAAAACTGTTCTTGAGAAAAGAAAACATACCATCTTTACTCTTTACAGCTAAGAAATAATTTGGGGAATATTTCTCTGCTATTTCTTTTGCGAATAACAAGGACGAATCTCGAATTAAATCGAAACGCATTTATTCGGGACAGAAATTCTTCGGATTCCGATTCGTTTTCCGAAATGGCATTCAAAATTAAACAAATAAAAAGCACAACAGTTTTTCAAGAACAAAAGCGTTAGTCAAGTTAAGAATCCCTGTTTAATTTCCTTTTCTCCCTTCTTAGAATTCATTAATCAGAATAAAGATTAACTTTTATTTTCCTTGAAATTACGAGAGAAAGAAAAAAAAAAGTCGATTGTTCCTTCCTAGAACAAAGAGCATTATCTAGGCTTATCTGATATTTTACTAATGAAACCTTCCGTTAAATATTTATTTTTGATTTTTATGAATTATTTTTTTCACGTTTGATAATTTAAACAATTTTCTACGTTTAATGCTTTTGTTCTCGCTGAAGAATTTTTATAATTGAAATGCTTTTTTAAATTTATATATATAATTTGTACACATGCACACACACATATATAAAGGGTGATTATAATTAAAGTCCCACTTTCAAAATGCTGTAAAAAAAGAAACACTCATCACAATGAGTTCAAATTTGAACTGAAGATTTATATGAAGAAGGGGGAAACGGTATGGCATCAAAAAAAAGTTCCACCGATTTTTCCCATCCAATTTGGTATGATCTTGCCGTGGTAGATGGGCTTTCCTAACTACTGAATGACTTGGAAGTCATTTTTTCTGTCAAAAAACAGAAACAATCAAGCACATTGAACACTACAGTTGGTTTAATATGCAACTCACGCTAATTACGTTAAAATTTCAATTCAAAATATTACTGGCAGCCGAATTCAGGTTTTTTTATGCCGCTTACATCGCCATCTATTAATACATTTTAAAACTTTTTTTGATGGCGTACTGTTCCCTGCTTCTTTAAGTATCTTCAGTTCAAATTTGAACTCATTGTGTCGCGTGGTTCTTTTTGTTTTACCGCATTTTGAAAGTGGTTCTTTAATTATGCTCACCCTGTATTAGCAGAACCCGGCATACGTAGTCCGGCCAGAACAATGTATTGTAGAAAATTACATATCGCGAATCTATTCTCCGTGTTAAAATACATGTGCAAACTAATTTTCATGCATATCGTTTGAACGGATATAATATGAAATGCTGCAACACCATCTGGTGGCAAGTAACGATAAAGTGGATAGCGCTAACATGTTTTCCATACTCGGATACATATAACCAATTTTGATAGAGATTGATTGAACCGTATAGAAGTTAATATACTGCAGTACCATCTAGTGGCGACTTACAACAAAGTGGATAGCTTAACACATTCTCAGTGTTTTGCTTTTATCTTAATGCGAGTTGATGAACATATATATATATACACTGTGGGAAAAAAGTAGAAGGACAGTCATTTTTTTTTGTACAATATGCTTTTATTTTACTGCTTTTGACCTGGTTTTTGTAGAGAGTTGTTTTGTTAGAGTTTTAATTTACGTTAAGTGAAAGTTAAATGAGATTTTTTTACTTACCACCATTTTAACTTAGGAATGCAATACTTAATAACTTTGGGTGTGTGAAAAGTAGAAGGACACATCCAAAAATCTATTTAGAAGCTGTTGGAAAGTTTATAGGTAAGTGTTTTTTTTCTCTTTTAATTCCTTTTTAACAAGAATAAAATATTTAGCTAGAAATTCATAGTTTTTGTTGGTTTTAGGATGCCCAGAGGAATATCCTTAAGTAAGTTTCAGAAGGGCCAAATAGTTCCTATAAAAATGAAGGCAAAGGTGTGAGAGAGATTGCACGGCAGCTACGAATCAGTCCTAATACTGTTTCGAACTTCATAAGAAACCCTGAAAGTGACAGAAGAAAAAAGAAGACAGGAAGACCAAAAAAACTCACCCAACGTGATCAACGAAAAATCATTCGTGAACTCAAAAGACTGGTGGAAGTGTCGGCAAGGCGCAATTTCAATCAAGAATTACACATGTAACCAAAAGAACTGTCTATAACTACATAAAACGCTCAAAAAAGTTCGTCTTCAAAAAACGGAAGCACCATCCGAAGTGGAATGAACGACACATGAAGAACCGACTGCAGTGGGCTAAAGACCACATGTCCTGGAGCTCAGAATGGACCTCAGTTATATTTTCCGATGAGAAAAAATTCAATTTGGATGGTCCAGATGGTTATCAGTACTATTGGCACTTTCTTGGTATTGAAGAAGAAACTTATTCTACTCGACAGATGGGAGGAGGTATGGTTAGCAGTTGGCTATGGAGGCAGGACAAGTTTAGTCTTTCTAAATGGTAGACAGAACCATACAGACTACATCCAGACTCTAAACTGAAATCTTCTCCCGTATGGCACTGAGTTAGGAGGAGATGCCTGGATTTTTCAGCAAGATGGAGCATCAATTCACACTGCAAATGGTGTTAAAGATTGGTTTGCAGCAAACAATGTTGACTTTTACATTGGCCTGCTAAACGTCCTGATCTCAACATTGTAGAGAACATATGGGCAATGATTGTACGTCGTGTTTACGAGGGTGGAAAGCAGTTTGAATCTGTAGCTGAGCTGCAGAAATCATTAAACTTTGTATGGGACAATTTTTTCCAAACAAAAATTCAATCTTTATACAGTTCGATACCAAATGGGATCTTCGAAGTAATTCGAGCCAACGGGAAAAGAATTCCATATTAATTTATATAGTACACCTCTTTTTTAGAAGTGTCCTTCTACTTTTTTCACTGATCATGAGATCGTCAAAACCAATTTTTTTATTAAGTATACATTTTTTTTAATTGCGTACTTTTTTGTTTTGTCTAGATACAGGTATCTGCATGTAAAAACGTTGTGAATAAATTAATTGTTTAAAAAATGCGTCATTATTCATTTATCAAAAATAATCTAATGTCCTTCTACTTTTTTCACGCAGTGTATATTACACACATAATACATACATACATACATACATATACACGCGCATTGAATTTACTAAGTTCTCTAGTCAAAAATTTATGATTTTATATACATTTTTCCAAGTAATATTTTCTATAAATACAACTATTTTTAAACGCAGTTTCCAAGTTTGTTTACAAATTCTGTTTAAAAGTATTACAAAAGTGTTTACAAGTTCTGTGCGTAGACGGATATGTTTATAAACGTTTCATAAAAAAACTTTAAATAGCAGTTTCTCATAATCTTTTTACAAAGTACAAATATTTTAAGTAAGAAATTTTTTCACACAATATAAAACTGAAATTCACGTTCACGCAAACGATAATAAAAAATAAATAAATAGATTTTCAACGAATATTTTTTTAAAAAAGCTATTCTTGAGAGAAAAAATATTCACTCTTTTACAGCCAAGAAATAATTTGGTGAATATTCCGCTGCTATCTCTTTTGCGAATAACAGGGAAGAATCTCGAATTTAATCGAAATGGATTTATTTGTAAGCGAAATTCTTCGGATTCCGATTCTTTTTCCGAAATGGCATTCAAAATTAAACAAAAAGCACAACAGTTTTTCAAGAACAAAAGCGTTAGTCAAGTTAAGAATCCCAGTTTAATTTCCTTTTCTCCCTTCTTAGAATTCATTAATCAGAATAAAGATTAACTCTTATTTTCCTTGAAATTACGGGAGAAAGAAAAAAAAAAGTCGATTGTTCTCTTTAGAACAAAGAGCATTATCTAGGCTTTGCTGATATTTTACTAATGAAACCTACCGTTAAATATTTAGTTTTGATTTTGATGGATTATTTTTTTTTCACGCTTGATAATTTAAACAACTTTCTATGTTTAATGCTTTTGTTCTCACTGAAGAATTTTTATAATTGAAATGCTGTTTTTAAATTATATATTTGTGCATGTATACAGAGTGATTATAATTAAAATCCCACTTTCAAAATGCTGTAAAAAAGAAACACTCGTCACAATAAATTCATATTGGAACTGAAGATACTTGAAGAAGGGGAAACGGTACTGCATCAAAAAAAATTAAACAAATAAAAAGCACACCTGGTGGGAGTTTTCCGGGTTTCCGCCCAATACGACTTCACCCTCCTTCACCGACGCAGAAGCAAGTCAGGCTTCTGTAGTGCCAGGAGTCAGATGCAAAAATAAGTTGTCAAACACAAAATAAAGCCTTAATGTAGTGTTGATTATTAATTCTGCTTAAAAATTAACAAATATTTGTGTGAAATTCACAGTTATTAGAATTCTACTAACCATAATATTTTTTGGAAAACTGTAAAATAATATTAAAAAAATTAATTTAGTTCAGCATGATATGCATAATTTTTTTTTTCAAAATTAAAAATCTGTAAAAACACTTTCGTGTTTTAATTATATAATATAGTTTATAACCAATTTTATTATACTTATATATTATAGTTTATAATAACTAGTTTCAAAAATTATAAGCATTTAAATATATTTTGTTTTTTAAGTATGGGATTTACTAAATTTTCTAGTTAAGATTCTATGCTTTTCTATATAAATTTTTCAGAAATATTTATCCATAATAGAAAATTTTTAAATTCTGTTTAAAAGGCATTATTAAAGTAAATAGTTTTATTTGTGCAGACGGATATATTTATAAAGGTTTCATAAAGAGAATTTTGTAAAAGATTATGACAATATGCTATGTGAAGTACAAACATATTAAGTAAAAAGATTTTCACGCGATATAAAACTGAATAAACTAAACTGAATAACTAATAAAAAAAAAAATAATAAATAGATTTTCAAAGAATATATTTTTAAAAACTGTTCTTGGAAAAAGACGTTCCTTTTTTACAGCTAAGAAATAATTTAGTGAATATTTCGCTGCTATCTCTTTTCGAATAACAAGAATGAATCTAGAATTTAATCGAAATGGATTTATTTGTAAGCGAAATTCTTCGGATTCCGATTCGTTTTCCGAAATGGCATTCAAAATTAAACAAATAAAAAGCACAACAGTTTTTCAGGAACAAAAGCCTTAGTCAAGATAAGAATCCTAGTTTAATTTCCTTTTCTCTCTTCTTAGAATCCATTAATTAGAATAAAGATTAACTTTTATTTTCCTTGAAATTACGAGAGAAGGGAAAAAAAGCGATTGTTCCCTTCTAGAACAAAGCGCATTATCTAGGCTTAACTGATATTTTACTAATGAAACCTTCCGTTAAATATTTATTTTTGATTTTTATGGATTATTTTTTTCACGCTTGATAATTTAAACAACTTTCTACGTTTAATGCTTTTGTTTTCCCAGAAGAATTTTTATAATTGAAATGTTTTTGAAATTCTATATATATATACATATATTTGTGCACACACATTCAAAATGATTATACTCATAATAAAGGCCAATTATACCAATTTCAAACAAGCCAAAAATTAATTAAAATTTTTTTTATAGTTTATTCTGAACAAAAAATTAGAAAAAAATTGTTTGAAAAAATTAGAAAATAAATATTGATTAACAATATAGTTCTCCAGTCAAGCCCCAGAAAAATCGATCTGTACAGCGGGTATCGAATCACAATTATGTATGTCAACATAGCATCATTTTCTCCATGTCATTTTCAGGCTCTTTTAAAGTTTTCAAATGCTGGCAACTTATTTTTTAACATTTTTATTACGAGAACTCATATTTATTTTCCCTTTTTTATTCTATTATTGTACGCTTTTAAAAGAATTATTTCATAAAACCGTTCTATTAGAATATTGTTCTTCAATAAAAATTCTTATTAATAGAAGAAAAGAAATATGCTGAATTATTTACTTGTTATACACTGGTTAATTGAAATAAATGAAAATTGCATGAATAGGATTATTTTTTATTATTCTAGAAGAAAAATAGAAAAAAATCTAAACAAAAGATTTTGTTTCAAAAAATTAAAACTGTTGCCCTATCTCATTCAGATACGTTGAATGTAGTCATTGAGCAAATATATAGAAAGCATCGAAAAATATCAATTAGATAAATAAGAAAAAACGGCATTCAAATGAACTGATGCATCAAGTTATAAGTATCGATAATCTCAAGCCATGAAGTGACATTGCAGATATAGCGAGGAGTTTCCAAACTGAGTTCGATTTGAAGACCAACGAGTGCGATGTAAAGCTGGAGTTAGTTTAGTGTCTATAGCGGGTATATATCCAAAAGAGGTATACCCAGAAAATGTATAGACCCAAAGAATGTATAAACTAACTATCAAAGAGATAGAGTGCATCCATAATGCGGATACTGGGTTTATAGATAACACGATGATAATTAAACTTTATAGAGTTTAAACCTCCCAATTGCCAATTCTGGGAGATTATGTTGCAAATGATTTATTGTGAGTGTAGATCAACAAATTCTATATTATTAACCCTGGTTCAATAGCAAATCTTCTACAAGTATACCGTTCAACTGATTAATTATCACTAATCTAATTATTATCACTAGAAAACCAGGAATTCAAACTTACAACAAGTAATAATTATATGGGGCCTGATCCTCGTATGTGTAGTGCTCTGTGACACATGCTTCGGGATCGAGTTCCCGCGGTGCCACGATCATTTGTAGTGGTTCGGAATCCACTTTAAACCGTATATCTCAGTCTAATATGGCTGTAGAGGGTAGGGCTGACAATCCTACCCCATGAAAAGAAAGCATCTCCTATCTCTAAATTTGTCAGTAAGAAAATAGCCTTGGCCCAAATAATGCAAATCCCTATTTATATAGTACATTTTATTAGCTTTATACCTTTGCTAATATTTTGTGCATTCCAGACAAGTGAGAAAGAATCAAATATCGCTCGTTTTCTTTTGTTCAGACACCCCATCCCCCGGCTGACGTAAAATAAGCTTTATTCTAAAGAAGTGTTTTATTTCCAAAATGCGGCATTCTCAATATTTATGTAACTTGTTAAAAATAAGATTTTAAATGTAAATACCATGTCATTTAAAAAGGTTTTCAAATGCACATATTCATGAATAATGTTTTTTGATGTAGGCTCTTCACTTTTTTTTACAAGTATTTGCAAAATCGATATTCATATTCTAAAAACTGTAAGAAGAGAGAATTCTTTGACAATTTATCTCTAAAATACTGCACAGCTTCCAAATCTCCTTAAATTTCAAAGCATAACAGCTGAAACTTTATAGTCACAGGCTATGTTAACTTTATTGACTTGCATTAAATGCAAGCAACTCAATAAGACTCGCTAATGGACTGCAGCTTAAAAATTTTGAAAATGCTTTTAAATGAAACACGTTTTCGTATTATATGATTGGTTGTTACCATTGTATGTTAAGACATTTGACAAAATATCCCATTTTTTATATTGCTTGATTTAGAAATTGTTTTCAATGTTTTAGCTAGTTTTTTTTGTTATCCAGAAAAAAAGATGGATTACTTTGATGTTATATTTTTTCAAATGGTTCATGTTTCTCATAAAGAGTTTCCAATTCCGAGTTTCGATTTCAATTAATCATTTAGCAATATTTTTAGTGATTCACGCATATTGCATTTAATTATTAAAATTATTCAAACAGGAAAAATAATATTATTAATATCTTTTGGATTTATTTATTATTAAATCTATTAATTAGAAATAGTGTGAGCTATTTACTTTGAAATCGCTCAACAATGGAAATAAAAGTACTCCTCTTATACCAAAATTGGTACATTTATTCGTTCCGAATGATAATTTTTTTTTTTGCAAATATTCTAAATTAGAAGAGACCTGGTTGTGAAAGAAACCTTCATTAAAAACCTGTCAAAGGATATCGAACAGAAAGCTTTTAGAAGCCGGGAATGGGCACAGTAAATCTGTAGATCGCCAAGTTCTTTTGTTGGGGTTGAGGAGATAGGTGGACTTGATCGATAGTAACATCTATACCAAGTCCATGAACTAGTGTGTTCTCATAGACGGTGGGAAGGGAACGGAAGCTTCTGTTGTGACGGAGCACCCGTAGGTAGGTTTGACTTGGCTCCGTGTCGCTGAAGAAGGATTACGGTGCCTTCCGGACGGACTTTTATAGAGCATTTATGTATCTTATGGGAGGAAATCCGGAAATCTTCCACCAGGTAGTCCGACTCACGAGGCAAGATGTTTAGCATCTCAAACGCCATCGAGTGTCATTGTTTTTGGAAACAATTTCTACAACAAAGCCGCCAGTGGATTGAACCTCAATCTTAATGCTCATCAGCTGCGAGGTTGCCCCTGACCCACGATTCGGGGCTTCTCATTTCCGAAACCAGTCGAGTCCACGAATCGGATATACCAGTCCACGAGTCGGGTCTTCTCATAACGGACGCCGCCAATGAATTCGGATATGAGCCCTCATGCAGATTAGCCGTGCACGTGGTCACTGGTTTAAATTTCAATAAGATAGTGAGAAAAAGAATAGACATCAAACATCTAAATGAATATTGCCAAAGTGACGTAAGCAATAGTTTTACAACAATAGTGATATGTGAAACGAATACTGAATGCCATGAACAGATCTTCTACGGGAAATTAGAAGGAGACATTAGAGAGTTTTTGCATACTGTACTTCAAAAATACCGTATTTTTGAAGTACGGTATGCAAAAACTCTCTATTATCTTTCAGTGTTACTTTTAGAGGAAACTACCGCGAATGTAAGTGTATTTAGGCGGGAAAAAATCAATAAAACTCGCACCAAGTTACAAGACGCTTTACACTCCTGGTCTTAGCATTTTACTGTCATTAATATTTTATAAATTTTTATTTTTTAATGACAGTATAATATATCTTAATATTTTACTGCCATTAAAAGTTTTTAAAATTTATTTGTTTCATTTTTAGATAAGTCTGTCTTTATTTCAGATCTCATGTCTGAAAGCATAATTACAATATTTGCCACCAGTCGATTTGAACTTGAACTACTTACGGGCCACTCGCGCACATTATTACTGAGCCAAAATGTGGGGCAAAACAGTACAATGTAACTTTTTATTTTATAGTTAATTTAAAAGTTTATTAAATTCAATAAAAAAATATATAAATGTTTTAGAATTCCAAACAATTTTTTAAAACAACACGAGAAAGAAATTTGTACAAATCAATAAGAACAACTTGTGACAGAAATTTTTAAAAAATAAACCAATAAGAATGTCTTATGAAAGAAATTTTAAAAAGTAAACCAATAAGAATATATTGAGAAAGAGATTTAAAAATTATACGCAATAAGAATATATTTAAAAAAGAAAAGTATAGATTTAAAAAAATAAACCTATAAGAATATATTGTCAATGAAATTTAAAAAATCGACCAATAAGAATATATTGTGAAAGAAATTTTAAACAAGCAAACCAATAATAACAGCGTGTGAAATAAATTTTAAAAAATTAACCAATAAGAATATATTGTCAATGAAATTTAAAAAATAGACCAATAAGAATAGCTAATGATGGATCTTTAAAAAAAAAAATAAACCAATAAGAATAGCTTATGAAAGAAACTAAAAACACAATAAACTAATAAGAATAGCTTGTGAAAGAATTAATAGAAAATCGGCAAGAATAGCTTTGACAGAAATTAAAACAAACCAATAAGAAAAGCTTGTGAAAAAAAATTAAAAGTAAATAAATAAATCAATAAGAATAGCTTGTAAAAAAATTAAAAATAAATATATAAACTATTTAGAAACGTTGAAAGTGGTCCAGAATATCGCTGACACATTCCCCCCCAAACAATACCCATATATTTTACGAGTAATAATTTTTCCTTCAAAAAATAATTGTAGTTTAAGAGGCTAAAGCAACTTCAAAATAAAATAATTTCATTAGCATTAAGCAAACAAGCATATTTCAATTTCGATATGAGAAGTCAAAATCTTATTTCATTTTCTTCAGATGAATCTGTCTCTCTTTCCAGATCTTCTTTGTATGCTGTCATTCGGGAATAAATTGCACACCGACAATGGACTGAAGAATTTAAAAAAAATCTTTCTCTCTGAAACCTCTGCTCTGATTTAAAAGATAATCTGTCAGCTTGTGCATTTGCCACTGATCCATTACAGAGCATTCCGTTGTGATTTGGAGCCATCCATAACGCATGTGACAGGCGAAATGTACAGGGTGCGGCAAACGATTTTTAAAAGGGGAACGACACACCGAAACAAATAGAGTAAACGGGTTTATTGGGACATCAAAGTATGCCATTGAGGCCTGCTTTGTCAAGGAAACCATTACGATTCTGAACTTTTATTTTTCACCCTTTTGTTGTTGTCGTACATCGGTGGGTATTGTGTTCCACTTATTTATATCGCGAACATTCAACTGAAGGGTGATGAAGAAAGGAAACAAAAAGTGATGAGTTCTAGATGAACTTTTAGTGTTTTCTGCCCCAATTTACGTTCATTTAGGATCAAACTTTGAAAACTCCCACAAAGCAGCCTGCTATCAATGGGAGATGTTTGCGCAAGTTATCACCATCGTCATAACTTAATCATAAAAATATGTTTAAATAAATCTTTAAAGGTCATAAATTATTTATTTTATAATAAAAAATAATTCCCTTTCCTACTTACTTGTTGGCGAGTTGTTAGCGGCATTCATAAATAAAACACGAGGTTCCTCAATGTTAATATTATTTATAGTGTTGTTATTATTATTATAATCATACTAGATTGTAAAATAAATTCAAAAAAATAAACCAATAAGAATTCTTTGTGAAAGAAATTTTTTAAAAATAAAACCAATAAGAATAACTAGTGTAAGAAATTTTTTTAAAGAAAATAGAACCAATAAGAATAACTTATATAAAAGAAATTTAGAAAAAATATGCCATTAAGAATAGTTTGTGAAAGAAATTTACAAAAAATAAACCAATAAGAATAGCTTATAAAAGAAATTTTCAAAAATAAACCAATGAGAATAACTAATGAAAGAAATTTTTTTAAATAAACCAATGAAAATAGCTAATGAAAGAATTTTTTTAAATAAACCAATAAGAATACCTAATGAAAGTAATTTTTAAAGATAAACCAATAAGAAACGTTCAAAATGGTCCAGAATATCACTGACTTCCCAAAACAATGCCCTTATATTTTAAGGGTAATAATTTTTTCTTCAAAAAATAATCATAGCTTAAAAGGCTAAAGCAACTTTCAACTGAAATCATTTCATCAGCATTAAGCAAACAAGCACATTTCAAATTCAATAAAAGAAGTGAAAATTTTCTTCAGATGAATTTGTCTCTATCTCCAGGTCTCTTTTGTCATTCGTGAATAAATTGCACGCAACATACACTCCTTGAAGAGTTGAAGAAAAATTATTCTCTCTGAAACCTCTGCTCTGATTTAAAACATAATTTGTCAGCTTCTGCACTTCCCATTGATCCATTACAGAGCATTCCGTTGTGATTTGGAGCAATCCATAACGCATGTGACAGGCGAAAAGTACAGGGTGCGGCAAACGATTTTTAAAAAGGGAACGACACAACGAAACAAATAAGGTAAACGGGTTTATTGGGACATCAAAGTATGCCATTGTGGCCTGCTTTATTAAGAAAACCATTGCGATTGTTGTACTTTTTTTTTCACCTTTTGTTGTTGTCGTACATGGGTGGGTATTGTGTTCCACTTATTTATATCGCGAACATTCAACCAACATAACCAATAAGAATAGCTTGGGAAAGTAATTTACAAAAACATAAACCAATTAGAATAGGTTGTGAAAGAAATTTAAAAGAAATAAAACCAATAAGAATAATAATGAAAGAAATTTAAAAAAAAATAAACCAATAAGAATAACTAGTGAATGAAAAAACCAAAGTGAATAAATAAAGCAATATAAATAACTTGGGAAAGAAATCTAAAAAAATAAACCAATAAGAATAACTAGTGTAAGAAAATTTAAAAAAATAAATCAATAAGAACAACTTCGGAAAGAAATTTTAAAAAATAGACCAATAAGAACAGTTTGAAAGAAATTAAAAAAAATAAACCAATAAGAATAGCTTGTGAAAACCATTTAAATAAATAAACCAATAAGAATAGCTTATGAAAGAAATTGAAAGCAAAATATAAATAAACCAATAAGAATAGCTTGTGAAAAAATAAAAAAATAAATATATAAACCAATAAGAAACGTTGGAAATGGTCTAAAACATCGCTGATCCACTCTTGCCAAAACACCCATATATTTTATGAGTAATAATTTTTCCTAGTTAAGTAATCATAGTTAAGAGGCTTTCAACACAAATCATTTCATCAGCATTAAGCAAACAAGCACATTTCAATTTCGATAATTTTCTTGTTTCATTTTCTTCAGATGAATCTGTCTCTATTTCCCGATCTTGTATGCCGCCATTCGGTAATAAATTGTACACTAAGAACAGACTGAAGAGTTTAAGAGAAATCTTTCTTTCTGAATCCTCTGATCTGATTTAAAAGACAATCTGTCAGCTTCTGCACTTTCCACTGATCCATTACAGACCATTCCGGTGTGATTTGGAGCAATCCACAACGCCTGTGACAGGCGAAAAGTACAGGGTGCAGCAAACGATTTTTAAAAAGGGAACGACACACGGAAACAAATGAAGTAAACGGGTTTATTGGGACATCAAAGTATGCCATTGTGGCCTGCTTTGTCAAGGAAACCATTACGATTCTGAACTTTTATTTTTCACCCTTTTGTTGTTGTCGTACATCGGTGGGTATTGTGTTCCACCTATTTATATCGCGACCATTCAACTGAAGGGTGATGAAGAAAGGATGAGGAGTGAAAGGAAGCAAAAAGCGATGAGTTCCGGATGAACTTTCAGGGTTTACTGCCTTGAAATTTACTTATCATTTAGGATAAAACTTGGAAAACTCCCACAAAGTAGACTGATTGTCAGTTGGGAGATGTTTAAGTACGCCATAAATTAATCATAAAAATAAGCTTAAATAAATATTTAAAGTTCATAAACTATTTAATATTATAATAAAAATAATTGCCATTCCACCTCACCTGTTGGCAAGTTGTTAGCGGCATTCATGAATAAAACACAAGGTTTCTCCATGTTATTATTATTTATATTGTTGTTATTATTATACTAGTTTGTGAAATAAATTCAAAAAAATAAGCTAAGAAGAATAGACTGTGAATGCAATTAAAAAAATAAACCAATAAGAATAACCAGTGAAAGAAAATTTTTTAAAAATAAATCCAATAAGAATAACTAGTGAAAGAAATTTTGTTTAAATAAAATCAATAAGAATAACTAGTGAAAGAAATTTTTTAAAAATAAAATCAATAAAAATAACTAGTGAAAGAAATTTAAAAAAAAATAAAAAGAATAAGAATAGCATGTAAAGAAATTTAAACAAAATTAACGAATACGAATGGCTGGTGAAAGAAATTTTTGAAAACTATATGAATACCTTGAGAAAGAAATTTAAAAAAAAAACCCAATAAGAATGGCTTGTGAAAGAAATTTTATAAAATAAACTAATAAGAATAGCTTGTGAACGAAATTTTTAAAAAATAAACCAATAATAAGAGCTAGCGAAAAAAATTTAAAAAAATAAACCAATATGAAAAAGTTGTGAAAGAATTTTTTTTAAAAATAAACCAATAAGAATTTGAAAGAAATTTTAAAAAAATAATAAATCAGTTAGAATAGCTTGTGAAAGAAATTTGAAAAAATAATAAACCAATTAGAATAGCTTTTGAAAAAAAATTAAAAATAAATAAATAAATCATTAAGGATAGCTTGTGAAAAAATAATAAATAAGTAAACCAATAAGAATAGCTTGTGAAAAAATAAAAAATAAATATATGAACCAATAAGAAACGTTGGAAGTGGTCCAGAACATCACTGACACATGCTCCCCAAAACAATACCCATATATTTTTATGAATAATAATTTTTCCTCCAAAAAATAATCATAGTTTAAGAGGCTAAAGCAACTTTCAACTAAAATCATTTCACAAACATTAAGCATTACAAGAACATTTCAATTTCAATATGAGAAGTGAAAATTTATTTCATTTTCTTTAGATGAATCTGTCTCTCTTTCCAGGTCTTTTTTGTATGCTGTCATTCGGGAATAAATTGTACACTACATACACTTCTTGAAGAGTTTAAGAAAAATCTTTCTTTCTGAAACCTCCGCTCTGATTTAAAAGACAATCTGTCAGCTTCTGCACTTGCCACTGATCCATTACAGACCATTCCGTTGCGATTTGGAGCAATCCATAACGCATGTGACAGGCGAAAATACAGGGTGCGGCAAACGATTTTTTAAAAGAGAACGACACACGGAAACAAATGAAGTAAACGGGTTTATTGGGACATCAAAGTATGTCATTTTGGCCTGCTTTGTCAAGAAAACCATTACGATTTCTGAATCTTTTTTTTCACCCTTTTATTGTTGCCTTACATCGGTGGGTATTGTGTTCCACTTATTTATATCGCCAACATTCAACTGAAGGGTGATGAAGAAAGGGTGAGGAGGGAAAGGAAGAAAAAAGTGATGAGTTCCGGAAGAACTTTTAGGATTTGCTGCCTCGAATTTACGTATCATTTAGGATAGAACTTGGAAAACTCCCACAAGGTAGCCTGGCCAATGGGAGAAGTTTACGCACGTTATCACCATCGCCATAATTTAATTATAAAAATATTTTTAAATAAATATTTAAAGCTCATAAATTATGTAATATTATAATAAAAATAATTCCCTTTGTTGGCAAGTTGTTAGCGACATTCATAAATAAAACCAATAAGAATAAATTATAAAAGAAATTTAGAAAAAATAAACCAATGAGAATAGCTTACGAAAGAAAATTTAACAAAACTAGTCAATACGAATAGTTTGTAGAAGAAATTTTTGAAAAATATATGAATACCTTGTGAAAGAAATTTTAAAAAATTAAACAAATAAGAATGGCTTGTGAAATAAATTTTTAAAAAATAAACCTATAAGAATGACTTGTGAAATAAATTTTAAGAAAATAAACGAATAAGAATGGCTTGTGAAAGAAATTCTATAAAATAAACTAATAAGTATAGCTTGTGAAATAAATTTAAAAAAATAAATAAACCAATAAAAATAACTAGTGAAAGAAATTTAAAAAAGTAAATCAATAAGAACAGCTTGTGAAAAAACTTTAAAAAAAACCAATAAGAATAACTAGTGAAAGAAATTTTTAAAAAATAAACCAATAAGAATAAATATCGAATGAAATAAAAATATAAACCAATAAGTATAGCCTGTGAAAGAAATTCAAAAAAAAAATCCATCAACCAAATAATTAATTAATAAGAGAAGCTTGCGAAAGAAATTTAAAAAATAAACCAAGAAGAAACGTTGAAAGTGGTCCAGAACATCGCTAACCTACTGTCCCCAAAACAATACCCATATATTTTACTAGTAATTATTTTTCCTTCAAAAAATAATCATAGTTTAAGATGCTAAAGCAACTTTGAACTAAATCCTTTCACCAGCATTAAACAAACAATCACTTTTCAGTTTCGATAAAAAGAAGTGAAAATTTTCTTCAGATGAATCTGTCTCTTTTTCCAGATCTTTTTTGTATGCTGTCATTCGGGAACAAATTGTAGACTACACACACTTCTTGAAGTGTTTAAGAAAAATTATTCTCTCTGAAACCTCTGCTCTGATTTAAAACATAATTTGTCAGCTTCTGCACTTCCCATTGATCCATTACAGAGCATTCCGTTGTGATTTGGAGCAATCCATAACGCATGTGACAGGCGAAAAGTACAGGGTGCGGCAAACGATTTTTAAAAAGGGAACGACACACCGAAACAAATAGAGTAAACGGGTTTATTGGGACATCAAAGTATGCCATTGAGGCCTGCTTTAGCAAGAAAACCATTACGATTGTTGTACTTTTTTTTTCACCTTTTGTTGTTGTCGTACATCGGTGGGTATTGTGTTCCACTTATTTATATCGCGAGCATTCAACTGAAGGGTGATGAAGAAGGTAGAGAAGGGAAAGGAAACAAAATTATGTGTTTCGGATGAACTTTTAGGGTTTACTGCCCGGAATTTACGTATCATTTAGGATAAAATTTGAAGAACTCCCACAAGTTAGCCTGACTGTCAATGGGAGATGTTTAAATATGTTATCACAATCGCCATAAGTTAATCATAAAATTATATTTAACTAAATATTTAAAGTTCTTAAGGTATGTAGTATTAGCGCTTTAAGGTATGTAGTAATAGTGCTTGATGGCCGAGTGACTAGCGCTCTGTGCCACAAATTTCGGGTTCGAATCCCGCCGGTGCCATGGATGTTTGTAGTGGTTCGGAATCCACTTTAAACCACCAGCTCCTGATTTTGGAGTGAGCAGAAAATGATAGAGCATTCAAACAATGTTCTCCTAAAAGACTCTTACCATTATAGGTGTTAATCAAATTGTATTCCAGTCAACATATTCAAGTCATGGTCACTTTAACAATACTATTATTTCCCTTCTTGGGACTTGAATGGCAGAGTAATTAGCGCTCTGACTCTCGGTACCACAGGTTTCGCGCTCGAGTCCCGGCTGTGCCATGGTTATTTGTAGTGGTTCAGAATCCACTTTAAACCATAGATCCCGATCTAATCTGACTGTAAAGCGTTAAGCGTAGGGCTAACAACCCTACCCCATAAAAAGACAACATCTACTGTCCCGAAATCTGCAATTGCCAGATAGCCTTGGTTCACCATGGGGTTGTTGTGAAATTGAAGAAGAAAAAATTATGCAATATTATAATGAAAAATATTTCTTGATTATAAATTTAAATTATGAAGTCATGAACATGTAAAGTTAATTTTTGTTGCTTTAGCAAAATTTATATAATAAAAAATAGTATTTATTATAGTAGCCGACATCTTTAAAAACAAGTACCGCCTTACGAATCAGGTATATATCTCCTCTCTTTACACTGATAGAATCAATTATACATTACACATGCAAAACGCATGTTTTTGGCTTTTTTTAATACTGGACATTTGCATTTTTATGCGTTTGATTCATGGTCCAATGGCAATTCATGACAATCTTTGATCGCTAATGCCTCAGCAATTCAGAATGAATACCGCCAAGATGACAGTTGGTAATACAGCACTACACACATGCAATTAGAGAAATACACTATTTAACCCATTTAATGACATAATTATAGATTCGAGAAAGAACTCCACTTCTACGCCGAAAATCCGATACTCAGTTAAGCGCAGGATGCGCGAAATATATTTCCTCTCCTGATGAGAGTCTGTAGGCCAACTGGCCATTTCTCCTAAACGCCACAAAGGGGCATCCTGCCAGTGCGTAGGAAGAAGCAGTTACATTACTATGTTAAATAATTTTAAAAATTCAATGCTAATACAACAAATAAACAATAATACATATTAATTAATACTACATAATAATACATAATGATTTACAATTCAGAAAAATTAAAAATTAATAAAAAAATTAGAAATACAAATTGCTTTTAAAAAAAATAACCATTTTAATTTTACTTCTGTTTGAAATTTTCCGTTTCTTTCTTACTATCATTTTTTTAAAATGCGATGTAAGTTTCACACAATCAGACATCAATTTAAATTACAATCAAGAATCATCAATTGCAAACAAAGAGTAATCAATTAACTCTTAAATTTTAATTAAAGTTTTATTTAAAATAAAGCCATTTAGTATCCTGATAAATGGAAATATATAATTTATCCAAAAACAATTTATAAAAAACAACAAAGAAAAATACACAAATTCTTTTGAACCATTTTTAAAAAAACTTTCGTTTTTAATGAAATAAATAAATTTTATAGATTTAAATCTCTTAAGAAAAAATATTTTCAAATCCTAAGTAGTTTACAATAATTCCTTAAATATAAATTCTTATCATTTATCATTAAAAATTAAAGCATGAGCATTACAAATAAAATAGGTAAATTATTATAAATTTTTTTGCGTCTTATTTATACCTCTTTTGTTAATATAATTCTTCATTTTCAGTTTTTATTTCCCTTACAAATAGTATTTAAATTACAGGAAATCCAATTAAATTTTGAAAAGGAAAAAATAAACATAATTTTATTAAAGTAATATGATTTTTTGTCAAGCTGATTTTAAAGGAATTAAACAAACGAAAAAACTGTAAGTTTAATCTGATCATTATTTAAATTCTTATATTTGCAAATAAGATTTTATTTAAGACTTAATTATAAAAAATATGAGCGTTAAAGTGAAATTGAAATTTGACTCTTTACCTTTATTTCGCATCGTTCTTTTGCATTTTATTTTTTCATGGGCATTAAAAATGAAATAAAAATAATAACTGTGGGTAAATGTAAAATTAAGTCATTAACAATAAGCATTTTATAATTGAACTCATAAAGCTTTGTTATAAAGTAGACTTTTTTTACCAATGAATATAATTTTGAAAATCATCATTTTGAATTTAAAAAGATATGTTAATTATGAGGGAACCTGATGGTCGAGTGACTAGCGCACGGGGCCATAGGTTTTGGGTTCGAGTCCCGGTGGTGCCATGGATGTTTGTAGTGGTTCGGAATCCACTTTAAACAGTAGGTTCCGGTATATTATGACTACTACTACTATTACACCCACCACATCACTGTGCCTAGAGCTGAGTTGCCCCTTTACAGTTTGGGAATGATGTGGGTAAGAAGAAGTCTGATTGGGCTCAGTGACGCTCTACGGTCATATGAGACATCTTAAAAGGGATTCCGAACCATTACAAACATCCATGGTACCATCGGGATTCGTACCCGATACTTGTAGTACCGAAAGCCAAAGCGCTAGCCACTCGACCATCAGGCCCTAGGTCTACTATGACTGTAACATCGTTCGGCGTAGGGCTGACAACCCGACCTCATAAAAAGAAAACATCTACTGTCTTGAAATCTTCCAGTAGGCAGCCGGCCATTGGCCAACAATAGGGCTGTTGCGACGATAATGATGTAAATTATGAAAATATTTTTTTTATGATTTACATAAAAACGACGTACATAATGTACGTACATATGACGTACATAAAAAAATCTTATCTAAACGAAAAACTAGCAATAAATAAATATTAATCAGATACATGTAGATTGTGTAACGTTTAATTTGGTTTGTCGCTCTGCGGTCATTTTGTGCAAACTTTAGGCTAATTAGACGTTTAAACGCGGATACCAAACCATTAACAAGCATCCAAGCTACCTCAGGGATTCGAACCTGGAGGTATATGATGAATGAAGTGGTATATGGGGATGTGAAGCAACAAGGACTATAACCCCCCAATCACTATATATATATATATATGAACAGTTAGTTTTTCCTCACTTTTAATATGTCACTCTCCACAACGCTCTACGATCGTGTTAGACCGGGACTTACGGTTTAAAGTGAATTCCGAATCACTACAAACATCCATGGCACCGCCGGGACTTGAACCCGAAACCTGTGGTACCGAGCGCCAGAGCGCTAGCCACTCGGCCATTTAGGCCCTCGAGCCTGGAGCCTGTGATATCAAAGGCCAGAGAGCTAACCAATTGGCCATCAGGCCGAGCAAAGTTCAATAGAATATCTTATTTAGATGCGTTTTATTAAACATTTTTGAAATGTTTTAGTACATTCTTTAGTTTGAAGTAATTATGCAATATTTAAAATTAATTAAAAAATTAGAGGTATAAAATAAAAACAATGTAAGATATGTGCGTTGCCATTCAAAAAAATTATAATTATGAAGTTAATGAAAGATATGAGAAATAATTAAGCAGACAATTTTAAAATAAGAAATACAAATTGTCAAAAAAAAGCCTACATGTTCATTTTTCTGCGATCAGAAATTTTCCGTTTTGTTTATTTTAATTGATTGAAATAACACAAAAATGTATGCATAGAAGAACAACTTTTAATTATAATCAGGCATGTCATATTGCAAACATAAAGCAATAAATTATTTCTCGAATTTTAATTAAAATTTGTAAAAACAAATTAATTTGTCTACTGAAATTTTAAAATCAAATTAATCAAAAATATTTATAAAAACAAAAAATATTTAAAATTATTTGAAATTAATTAAATAATCTAGGAGAATAACAACAAAACATATTTTTATATCATCTGAACAATACACCATCTATTCATTTTCAAAACGTTTCTTTTTTTAATCAAATATTATAATTTTAAAGATTAAAATTTCTTTAAAAATAATACCAAATATTTTTATTAATAATGGTATTAATTTATTTAAAAATAATACCATTATGCATATGCTGAGAATTTTTTTAATGATTTTTTTTATTTCCTTTTATATAAAGTCTTAAACTTTGGGTAAATTTTTGGTGGCTTATACAAGGATTGTCATGCGGTATTTTCAAGTCATAAATAATTTACAGCACTAAAATATGATTTTTTTTTTTTTTTTTTGCCTTAATTATATACAAAAAAATGTAAATGGGGAATATTATTATTTTTTTTACATCTTAATTATAATATTTTTATTAATTTGCTTCTTAAAGTTTTTATTCTTTCACTTTCTATATTCAGCATTTATATATGAAATCCCATTAAATTGTAAATAAAAATAAATAAATAAATGAATTTTATAAGAAATATAATTTTTTTTAACCTTTTTAACCGAATTAAAGCAATGTAAAAACTAACTTTAATGTGCTCGCCATTAAAAATTCTTGTGTATGTTAATAAGATTTATTTAATATTTAATCATAAATAAGCTATAAAAAAAATTATATTCCTTTTTTTTTTCTTATTGTATTTTTATTTCTTCTGCGCCATGAACATGAAATAAAATGAGTAATTGAGAAAAAATGTATTAATAAATCAATAACAAGGAGAAAATTTATTATAGAAAATAAAATTAAAACTTTTACTTGCTGTCCGATAATTATTTTGGTGCGAAATTCTTACCTTGCAGATGGACGTCGGAGCGATTATCGCTGGAGGTGTTGTCACTCTCTGATAGCATGAAGACTTAATGAGGATTGTAGCAAAACATCTTGAATCTACAGTTGAACTGCCTAGTTGGAATTTTTCTTTTCAGAAAAATCCGTGATAGACACTCCTAGCCAATTTCTCTCGCCGCCTAGTGGCCAAGTGGCTAGCGCTCTACCTTCGGTATCACAGGCTTCAGGTTCGAATCTTGGAGATAGCATGGATTTTTGTGAGTGGTTCGGAATCTACTTTAAATTGTAGGTTCCAGTCTAATTAGCCCTCGTGTGCACAAGATGACTGTAGAGCGACAAACCAAACTAGTAAATCTCTCATGTGGTATTATACTTCACTGTTTACAAAAAACAGACTTCATGTTTCAAGGTCAGAGAGATCGGAAACTTCTCTTGAACTTCACCTTGAGCCTTTAATTTAGAGTACGTCTAATTTTGTTGCCATTCAATAAAATAATAATACGCTAAAAATAAGAACATCACAACAGGGAATTGATGGTTAGAGCTTTGAGCGTTACAGTTTCTTTGGAAATAAAGGGGGTTATAGATTCGATTTGAGTTTTCTGTCTACTAAAGTTGTTTAAAACCATATATCATCATGCGTTTTACGAATATACTCTTCTGTTGACGACATGGGGGATGATTGCTTTATTGATTTACTTCTGGTTTAGTTTAAAAATAATCTATTGCATCTTTCAAATTATATATTATTGAAGTCAACTGCCATAGTGAGTTGTTTATGATTATTGTGTTTGTTTGATATTTATTCGACGGGGTTTGGTTTAGTTTCTCATTCTCCGGTCATTTTCTGCACACTTTGGATTAATTAGACCGAGACCTACAGTATAATGTGGATTCCGGACCACTAGCCAACATTCAAGCCGCCGCCAAGATTCGAACCTGAAGCCTATGGTATCAAAGTACAGAGCGCAAGCCAATTGGCCAACAGGCAGCTTAACGGGGTTTAAAGGTCTTAAGTGAGACAAGGCTCAGTATTGATACCAAAACGAAAAATCGCCACGCTGCTTTTAGCATATGGGATCGTTCAACTATCTTGATAGTGTCTCCAACTTGAGTTACATAAAGTTTGATTTAACACGTTTCGTGATAAAATCTCTTCGATTAAGAGATACTATTACATCACCATCAAATCAACTAGGAGAAGCTAAAATTCTTCATGACTCTTCCTATATTTCTAACTACCTCCCTCCCCCCTTTCCATTTAAATCTATGTGAACATTCTTTCTTTTACTCTGAGGTGATACATAATTTGTGGGCCATCAAACATTTTCCTTCTTCATTGGTTCCATAGCTCCATGGTGGGCGAAGGTCGTTTGTCTATTTGCAGATTTCGAGATGGGGGATATTTTTTTTTAACGGGGCCTGTTTGTCATATTAGACCGGGACCTGCGGTTTAAAGTGGATTCCGAAACACTACAAACATCCATAGCACCACCGAGATTCGCACCTTGTGGCACTGAGAGCTAGAGCGCTAGTCACTCGACTATCGAGCCCTTAATACCAACTATTCTGTTGTAGAAAATCCTTATATGTGATTCCGCATTTAAGAGAACGGTAGAAAAAATTGATATAAGCGTCAAAATCTTCTATAATGTATACGATTTCGTTTCGAATTAGTACTTAGTAATTGGTTGATTGGTTTCATGTTTGCGTCCCGGCGGATGGATGTTTGTAGGGGTATGGAATCACCTTTAAACCATAGGTCCCGGTCTAATATGATAATAGAATCCCGGTCCCGGTCTAATATGATAATAGAGTGCCGGTCTAATATGATAATAGGTTGACAATCCTACGACGTAAAAAAAAAGATCCTCTGTCTCGACATCTTTCAGTAGACATACCACCATGGGGCTGTTGCGCCAATGATGATGATGAATTTTTTTTATAAATAAATTATAAACATTAATCAATAAATTATATACATTAAACATTGTAATATCTTATTTTCCACTTATAGCTGACTTTCGAAGCTAATTTCTCCTCCGCAATCGTTTGTTTCATTCCTTTAATAGCCTACTTTAACAACAAATTTTTACTTTATCATAGTTGCTATAGAACTATCTCTACTTTTTAGCATAAGATAAATTATGGCCATACAATATTTAGTTTATTATGTAGATATCCTTCATTATATTAATACAATGTAGTTTATTTTAAAATAAAATGTGTTTCATCGTACAATTTGTTGCAACAGCTGTTTTTATGCAATAATTATAATGCATTACTTTATTTCTACTCAATATTGGAGGTAACAAATGAATCAAATTTAACTGTTTTGAACCTATCTTATTCGTCCCAAACAGTAATTGTACTTATAATTAGAAAGTCTAACTAACGAAAGGGAATCCTAACAAATATATTTCACATCTTACAAACTATTCCAACTTAAGATTCATAATATAAGGCAATTTCTATTGTAAAAGGAACAACAACAGTGAAGCAATCCCATCCAATGCGTTTCACAATAGTGTCTGAAGTTTATTGCATATTCCTGCCTAGAAAAGTATTTATTAAATTTAAATATCCGTCTTTTGGCAAGGCACATCCAGCCAAGATAATATGAAACTGCCAAACTCTAGCGTATTTGAATTGTTTGCGAAATAAATTGCCAAACTTTTACGCAACAAATTCTCAACTGCAACTGGATCAAATGCTAATAATTTCGGAAACATGATCAGTTCTTGACATTATAGTATCACAAAGGGAAAAGATTTGTATTCAAATGTAGATATTCAGTTCCCTATGGCAAAATAAAACTAGGGAAAATTGTTATACTAAGTTTTACTACTGTTATTATAACTGGTAAATTGTTATACTGCTTAAACAGTGGCCATGGTATTTTTTTATCAATATATCTAAGTTAAATTTTAAAATTTTAAAATAACGGGTACTTTATAAATATAATTTATTAAAAAATCCCTTATAGTCATGATTCCTCCTTCACACTATCAAGAGCATCTCTGTGGTATTCTGGAGAAGGCCTCGAGACTCTCACCCGAGAGGAAGTACAGCGCAATCTGAGCTTCAGCAGAGAAACGTTTAGTTTATAGTTCCTCATTCCGCAAGGAAATATATTTAGCTCATTCCGGCCCATTAATTGGCCTGCAGACTCTCCCCTGGAGATTGATTTGACTTGGTTTGTCGCTCTGTGGTTATCCTGTGCACACGAACGGGACCTACAGTTTAAAGTGAATTGCGAACGCCTAACAAACATCCATGCCACCGCCAAGATTCGAACTTGAAGTCTGGGTTATCGAAGTCCAGAACTCTAACCACTTAACCACTAAGCCTCATTCTCCGGAGAGGAAGCATATTTTGCTCACCCTGCGCATGTCCGAGTTTCGGGTTTTCGGCTTAAAAGTGAAGTTCTTCCACGAATTTATAATTATTTGTCTTGAAATGTGTTAAATAGTGTATGTCTCGAATTTTATACGTGCGGTGTCTGTGCGTGTGTAAATATCTGCGTGCGAGCTGTGAGTCCTACAACCTGTGCTTCAAGTATTTCAACTTAACCACACAAAGTCACAGTCTGGTTGCCAACCTGCACACTACACCCTTGAAATTTATGAATTTAAAATAGTAGTTACGCAAATATAATTAGCATGATCGTATTGAAATCCATAGTGAAGGAAACAAATACGCTAATTAAACTTTTTTTTAATGTTGACAGACTTCTAATATGTCACTTGGGCAGCGCGGTACCATTTATAAAATGTTAAGTTTCCAACCAGGTAGAATCGGGTATAAAAACTGGCCAGGGAAACGAAAAGGAAATTTTCTGTGTCTATGATGTGAATGGCTACGATAAAGTTGTAGATCGTTGGGCACCGATCGAAGGGATCATGATTAGTTGATTAATAATTAGTTAACATTGTTTCTAAGAGTAATTTATACTATTTGTCAATTCAATCAAGTCAATTCCTACTTTTTTTTTCACTCTATTGCAGAAAGTCCTTTAAAAATAATTTTCATATATTTTAAGTTAGAAAAAATTCTCTCTCTCTCTCTCCCATACACACTTTCCATCTCTCTCACTAATTTATTCACATGTTTCATTTTCCATTTTGTTCCCTCCTTGACACAGACTAGAACCCAGAATGAACAAAGAATCTGAAAAAGAAATTTTTTCCAGCGATCGACACGCTTCACCACTGACGGTATTTATTCCTAAATTTATATCCTGCTAAATATCTTATAGAAGAGAAATTTTTTTCTCCCAACTAAAATTAATTAATTAAATTTAATTAATGAATTGATATTTAAAAAAAACTGCATTAACATCAAGTGTCATCCACTACAAGTTTAAAAAAAAATGTATTTGAACTTGAGTGGATGAATCAAAAGTATTTTATGAACGATTGAAAACTTGAACAAGATATATAAATTTATATAGGGAGAGTGTGAACTAATAGTAGGAATTAAAAAAAACTTAAAAGTTATAAATAAACAGCTTTACAAATTTTTTACTGAATGCGCAAATGTATACAAATGGTTCGATTTCAGGTAATCAGATGCACTGACATTCAAATAATAATTCTAGCATAATAATTACCGAAAAAACGGCTACATCAAAAAATAAAATTATACATAGCATGTTGCACTCTGTTTAATCAAAAAAGATAGTTTAGATAAACCAACACAATTCGTTGCTGAGTAAAAATAAATTTATTAATATTTAATAATGATACATGTACATCGTTTCATTGAAATAATTATCTGATAATACTTATTTATGAATTATATTAATGCATATTACATATTTATACTTGTTTGAATCATCCTTGCGTGATATATGGGGGAGCAATGGTTATATATTATATATGGCAAACAACAATGGTGATATATGGTTACTTGATACATGGTAAACAAGACAAAAAAAACAATTAGGATGGTTATCATTACAATTTTTTATGACACATCTACAGTTTGATTATTTAAATTCTGGATTTATTAATAGTTTAATCTTTCGTTTATATAATAAAATTGTACAATAAAAAATACTTCAGCAAGATAAAATTATACTTTCTTAATACAATTATTAGAAAGTTAAAATCTAAAGTTATACACCAAACCAATCTCCAATAGCGCAACAGCTCTATGGTTGCATACCCAAGTCTATTTGCCTATTGGCAAAATGTTTCATTTTCACATGTATGTTTTCATTTTTAGGGTAGGATTGTTGTCAGCTCTACGCCCTTCAGTCAAATTAGGCAGGCACCAACGGTTTAAAGTGGGTTCCGAGCCATTACAAAAATATAAGGCAGCTCCGGAACTTGAACCCGAAACAGATGGCACTGTCCTCCAGAGTTCGAGCCCCAACTAACATACATATAGGGATTGCAATACCGGTATTTTGAGCCAATTGCACAATTTTGTAATACCGGTATTCACAAGTTTAAATACCGGTTTTTCGGTATTTACTAGAAAGTAGGAATTCTTATCTGTGAAATTTTTATTCTTATCTGTGAATTATTATTCAAAATTCTTATCTGGGAAAACAAGGTTGTAGTTATGAAAAAGTGTTATTTTTTCGATATTTTTTTTAAATTGGTAAGTCTGTTATTCATATTGTATTTGCATATCAAACTTTAGAGTTCCAAATATTTTTCAGATTTATTATATATATATATATACTCATAAATAATGCCCCATAATAATGAATAAGAATAATTTTAAAGAATATAAAAAATCAGTTGATAATACTTCGGTTTTGTTTCATTATTTATATGAGGAAAATAATATGGTGGCACAATGTAAAAAATGTTCAGAATTTATCAAATTGAATGGAGGAAGTACAGCGGTCTCCATATACATTTAAAAACAAAACATGATACAAATTTACTAAAGAGGAAAGAATCTAATTGCTTTGAAGATACAAACTTAAGCACAGTTTCTAAGCCCAAGCCATCAGGGATTTTAGATTTTTTTGAAAATAAAGATAATTTGGATAAAATTATAAGTAAAATAACAGCATTAGATGGTTTTCCATTTCGAGTGTTTTATTGCGATATTTACATTCTCTAATAAACCTGGCAAATAAAGCACAAAAAAAAACCTGTGTTTTCTTTTTCTAAAATTTCTACTACCGGTATTAAAACCGGTATCCCGGTATTAAGATCTAAGAAATACCGAATACCGGTATTGAACTTTTGATCCGATATTGCAATCCCTACATACATACTAAAATTTAATTGTTATTTTATATTTTATTTTAAATAAAAACACATGATGGGTCATATATTTAGAACAAACTTATCGCGATCCGGAATTATATTTTGTGTTTTCAATATTTATGAGGAAAGAATCTGTATTAAGGGGGCCTAATAACCGAGTGATTACCTGATGGACCGATTATGACCTGGTGGTCGAGGCAACACGTTTCGGATTCGAGTCCTGGCAGTGCCCCGGATGCTTGTAGGGGTTCGGGATCCACTTTAAGCCGTAGTTTCTGGTCTAATACGGATAGGGTCTAATGGCGTAGGCGTCTAATGGCGGTCTGGTCTAATGGCGTAGGGATGGCATCCTTACTCCATAAAAAGAAAAAACATCTCCGAAATCCTCCAGTAGGCAGATGGCTCTGGCCCACCATGGAGCTGTTACGTCAATAAAGAATAAAAAGAAGAATCTGTATTAGAAATATAGGCAATTACATTAGATACCCATATCTCTAGTGAGTTGTTTTAGAGATTGTCTTGACTTAGCCAGCACTGGATGTCCTTTGGAGTAGGGTTTTCAGTAGTTTTTTAAGTGATTTGTACTAGATCCTTTTCAACATTCATTTGTGTGATATAAGAATTAGCTTGATCACGGAGTGACTATACATAACCATAAGTGAGACAGTACACTAGTACTTTTTTGAGGTAGCTGTTGTATAATCTAATTGTTAATCAGGATTTCTTGGTATTATGGTAGTTGATGATCGGGACACATCACAAATAAAGTGTGCAAGAGCTCATTTCATTATATTATTACATTAACTTGGTGCAAGAGCTTCAGAATACTAGCACAGCGCGACTTGCTAAAATAACCTTTTTCGAAACCAAAATCAAAAAACATGCGTGCTGCCAAATGCTCTCGCATAACTACTGACAAATCGTCAGAGATGGCGTAGTAAGTAGAGATTACATGACAGCTGCTGCGAATATTTAATGCTCACTATATATTGTAATCAGGGCCGGATTTAGATGAAAATAGGCCGTAGGCTCTTTGATCTCCCATTTTTAAGTTTGTAAATTACTTATTATGTTTGTTTATTAGTCATATGTGTAGAATTTCTCCTTATTTTTTATTCAGAATTTTAGTGTTTACTCTTTTTAGAATAGTGTAATTCTAATTTTTCTAACAATTTGAATGAAGTCTCCTCTTGATCTTGAGGCCCTAGGCTGAAGCCTATAGGAAAATATGGCCCTGATCGAAATGCACTTAATACGAAATGTAAACCACGGTTTGGGGGACAGTATGGCCAGGAGTGTTAGTAGCTCTCCTTTCTTGTTGATCACATGTGCATATTTCCATGAACAAGATCTTTGGTAAGATCTTTCATATGCGATGTAGATAGTGTAGGTAATAGCGCGGGTTTAGGCTTAGCTTTCCTCCGGGGGACACACCGAGTCCTGCGGCATCACGAATGTAAACAAGCGCGCACTCACAAAACTGAACTAGGTCAGTAGAAGAAAGAGAAACTGACTACTCTGAAAACAGAAACTGTTTTCTTAGCGGTACTAGTTTAGCGAGGATGACGTTCGAACCTGTGATTTTATTTTCTAAAAAGTAACATCACTTAATTTCTATTGGCGTTCTAAAGATCCAACTATGAATAGAATTTTAGTGCTCTTCAATGGACAGTTAGTTCATTGAGATCTAGCTATTGGTAACACGAGTAAACCTGATTTGAATATAGTTAGTGACCTTCCTAGCACTACAACCCATGATGGACCAAGACCGTCTGCCTAATGGCAGATTTCGAAACATGAGATGTGTTTTAAGGGGTAGAGTTATCATCTCCTAGGCCCAACAGTCATATTAGATGGGCACCTACTGTTTAAAATGGATTCCGAACCATACATGCATCTATAGCATCAGCGGGACTCGTACCCAAAACCTGTGGCACTGAGAGCAACAGCGTTAGTCACTCGGCTATTAGTCCTCTTTGAATATAATATCTGTTAAAAACTCTTTAAAATAAACAGACAATCTGCATGGCAACCGATCTGCCATTGCTGTGTTTTACTTTTATGCCTTTTACTTTTTTATTACTTTTTTTTCCCTTTATTAGATGTTTCATGGACCTTATAAGCAATTGGCTAACACCTTTGGTACCACAGGCTTCAGGTTCGAATCCTGCGGTGGTATAGATGTTTGTCAATGGTTCGGAAGCCGCATTAAACTGTAGGTAACTGTCTAATTAGTCTAAAGTGTGAATAAAATGGCCGTAGAGCGACAAACCAAACCTAGAAATTTCACGCATTCGCGGCGCTGTAATTTTTACTTTTATAGGTATTAATTAAGTCATACAGGGATCAATAAGTTATACAGAGGAAAATTAAACTTAAAGTAATTTTATAAAAGACTTAAGTTAAGAAATGATCTGCATTAACTTTCATGCATGATCAAGTCATTGTCGTCATTGACGATTCAGTCAGACACTCTTAAATTGCTTTGGTTAAATAATTTGGACTTGGTCCAACTTGCGGCAGTTAGGTTATTGACCAAGCTAATTAGATATTAAGTATAATTTGAGCCCTCGATGAATTTAATATTCAACAAGACATCAGCGCATGCAGATTATGGTTAGCGGCAGCTTTTTAAGAAAACCATAGTTCATTTCCTAGAGGCCTTTATTCAATTCCTTCTATTAGCTCACACTCTCATTATATATATCTTGTTCAAATTTTCAATCGTTCATAAAATACTTTTTATTCAGCCACTCAAGTTCAAATACATTTATTTTTGAGCTTGTAGTGGACACTGGATGTTAATACAGTTTTTTCAAATATTAATTTAGTAATTATATTTAATTAATTAATTTTAGGTTTTTCTAAATTTAAGTTGGATATATCTACCAATAGATGGAGCCAGATAAACTTTAAAAAATTAATGAAAATTATTTATAAAGGACCTTTCTGCAATACAGTGAAAAAAAAGTAGGATTTGACTTAAAATTTTTTTTCTATATTAGGTGTTTTTTATTTCTGAAGCACAAATGTCTTATAAGTGATTTGTCAAGGCACTCTTGAATACGTTGTAATGCCACATTATTGTCTGACGTAGCTTTAGCCATGATAATACGCTTAACATGATGAAATTTTTTTTAATAAACGTTGATAAAAGATTTTCTCAAAAACTATACTATTTTAACCTTTTTATAATAGATGTGGGTTCTGATGGCCGATTATCTAGCGCTCTGGAGCTGGCTGCCACAGGTTTTGAGTTTGAATTCCGGCGGTGCCATGGATGTTTGTAAGGGTTCGGAATCCACTTTAAACCGTTGTTCCCGGTATATTAAGAGCGTTGGGCGTAAGGCTGACAACTCTACCCCGTAAAAAGAAAACATCGCTTCTTTCGGAATCTGCCAGTAGGCAGACGGTCTAGTTCTTCCATGGGGCTGTTCCGCCGATGAATAAGAATATATGTTCTTAATCAAATAATATTGTTGATCAACTTTTTTTAACAACGAGGACAAATTTTTATGTTTTAAAAATTAGAATACTTTGCAATCATGTTTTCAACTAAGCAATGTTAAAATAATATTAATATAGTGAGAATAGGGAAATTTCGTGATTTTAGCGACGAATTTTTCAAAATGTTTTCATAAAAAATTTATTATAACTTTCTTAATTCTTTTACATGTCATGTAAACAGAACGTGTTTATCTGAATATTATCGAATATCTCGGTAAATGTATAAAATATTACTATATATTACACACTGAAGTGACAAAAGTCATGGGATAGCAATATGCAAATTTTCAGATGGCAGTAGCATCGCGTAGAACAGGTATAAATGCGCAGTGCTTTCGCAGAGCTTTCATTTCTGTTCAAGTTATTCATGTGAAGAGGTTTTGACGTGATGATGACCGCACGACGGGAATTAACAGACTTTGAACGCGGAATGTTAGTTGGAGCTAGACGCATGGGTCATGCCATTTCGGAAATCGTTAGGGAATTCAACATTCCCAGATCCACTGTGTCAAGAGTGTGCCGAGAGTATGAAATTTCAGGCATAACATCCAACCATGGACAGCGCAGTGGTCGACCGCCTGCACTTAACGACCGAGACCGGCGACGTCTGCAAAGAGTCGTAAATTCTAACAGACAAGCAACACTGCGTCAAATAACCGCAGAAATCAATGTGGGACGTACAAGGGACTTGTCTGTTACAACTGTGCGGGGAAATTTGACTTTCTTGGGCTATTCCAGCATAAGACCGACTCGAGTGCCTTTACTGACAGAACGACATCGCTTGCAGCGACTTTCGTGGGCACGTGAGCATATCGGTTGGTTCCTAGATGAATGGAAAACCGTGGCCTGGTCCGATGAGTCACGATTTCAGTTGGTAAGAGCTGATGGTAGGGTTCGAGTGTGGCGCAGACCCCACGAAGCCATGGACCCAAACTGTCAGCAAGGCACTGTTCAAGCTGGTGGTGGCTCCGTAATGGTGTGGGCTGTTTTTTAATGTCCTGAACTTGGTCCTCTGGTGCGACTGGACCGAACATTGACTGGAAATGCTTATGTTCAGCTACTTGGAGATCACTTGCAGCCATTCATGGACTTCATGTACCCAAACAACGATGGGATTTTTATGGATGACAATGCGCCATGTCACCGGGCCACAACTGTTCGCGATTGGTTTGAAGAAATTCTGGACAATTCCAACGAATGATCTGGCCACCTAGATCGCCCGACATGAATCCCATCGAGCATTTATGGGACCTCATCGAGAGGTCTGTCCGTGCCCAAAATCCTGCACCATCAACGCTTTCACAATTATGGACGTCTATCGAGACAGCATGGCTCAATATTCCTGCAGAAGACTTCCAACGACTTGTTGAGTCCATGCCACGTCGAGTTGCTGCACTTCGCCGGGCGAAAGGAGGGCCGACACGATATTAAGAGGTATTCCATGACTTTTGTCACTTCAGTGTAAGTCAGCCATGTATTGAATTAAATTAAAGTATAAAACGATAATGAACGAAATTAACTGTATATTTCCATTATGCCATGAATGCTGAAATATTGTTAAAATTTAATGAAATTCGGTTATTTCATTATTTAATGAAATTACGGAAGGAACCATTAATTTAATGAAATTCAGTAATTTCATTATCAATTAATCAATTTCATTATCAACAAACTTAAAGACATATAGAAAAAAGTTAAAATAAATTAACTCAGAAATTTTTATAGTTTTTGGTTATTTACTGAATTCCTTTTGATTTTTTTGAAAAATTTAAAATTTAAATAATATAATAGCATGGTAATAATTCTAAATTTCTATTTTTAATACGAACCACGAATCTTGGATTTTAACTTATTTATTTTATCTTTTTAATGTAAAAACCCTTCTTTAAAAAAAAAGTAGGAATTGAGTTAAAAATAAATTACTATGAACATTGATACTGAATTTATAGAAAAAAAATAATCAGCATTAAATTTTAATTTAAAAATAAACCAACTTAGCCACCAGTGAGGATTGAACTCACGACCCCTGGTTTACAAGACCAGTGCTCTAACCACTGAGCTATGGCGGCACACAGAATTGTAATAAATGTTATTTCATGACAGTGATATAAAAAGAACTTCCTATTTGCACAACTGGCTCGTTACTTTCATAAGGATCATAAAATATTTTTGCTTTCCGTCTATTTGACAAAATGCGGAATATCGTTTGGAATAGCAGTACTTAAAATTAAAATTCTAAAATCGACATTGTTTTCAAGAATCAATAAATCAAATTTTATTTTTCGCGATATTCATCGAATGCCACTTGTCACTTTTATCAAGCGAAAGTTTTCTCGTGTTAACATGAAAGCCATGTATAAATAGTTTTTTTCTGTAAAGTGGTAAAAATGAAAAAAGGGTTCATTCCTCTCCCATCTCCTAAAAATCACTCCTGCGGTTTTTCACTTCCTGATGGCCAATTGGCTAGCGCTATGACATTTGGTACCACAGGCTGGCGGTGGCATGGATGTTTGTTAGTGATTCGGAATCTACTAACAAACATCTTTAAACTGTAAGTCCCGGTATGTTTAGCCCTCGTGTGCACAAGATGACCGTAGAGTGACAAACCAAACCTGCGGTTTTCTTTCTAAATTAAGATAGGACAATGAGGATATAATGTAGCAAGCTTTCATTGAATAACCCTGAGTAACGTTGAATCTGCAATACACTTTCTCGTCCAGTAGATAATGACTACAGTTGAAATCGTTCAAAATTAAACAACAGCAAAATGATTATTATTAATGAATTTATTGAGAACCATTTGAAAAGATAATGGACATTAATTAATAATTAAGAAAAAAATATTAGAGGGGCCTGGTGGCTTGTGACTAGCGATCTGCTGCTCGATGCCGCAGGTTTCGGACTCGAATCCTGGCGGAGCTATGGATGTTTGTAGTGTCTCGGAATCCCCTAAATCGTAGGTCCCGGTATAATATGATTGTAGAGCGTTGGGTTGGACAACCCTACCCCGTAAAAGGTCAGTTTCATGAGCCAAGTCTGACTTTCACCTCCATCACAACAGAGGTAGCCCTCATTTCCCTCCTACCATGAGACCACGTGAGTTCTCTTGGACTTGGTCCAGATCAGGGATGGGCAAACTTTTTCGGTCGCGGGCTGAAAAGCGAAAAAAAAAAGAAGTTTGGCGGCCAAGATAAATTTTTCTAAAATTTTAAAAACAATATACAAGTATTACAATTTAAATATGTTAATGACATGAATAAAATTGCGATTTCATTTATAAAGGTTCCTTATAGTGAGGTTCGAAGTGAAATGTACTGATTCTAAGGAACGGGGCTAAATGCTCATCTGTCAATCTACTTCTGAAATAATTCTTCCTAGGGTTCAAGATGTATATACTCATTCGCATATATAAGATGAAGCAAACATAGCACTGATTTTCTGGGCGTGAGATATTACATTTGGGAAATAATGATACTTTCGATAATGATCTGTAAGACTCTAACTTTGGCATATTTAGAAATAACTGCTTGACATGATTGTTAGATTGCAATTCAATTAATTCAACCTGCAAATCTGACCTCACTTACCACTCTGACCTATACTGGATTCCCATTTGTCTGCACCCGGGGAAAGAGATAACGTTTGTTGGCGCTAATCTACAGCTATAACTAACAAAGAACTTCCGCTTTTAACACTTTACCGATTGAAATATGTCTGTGCTTGCTATTTCCGTCGATTTATGTTTTGTAGAACAAAAATAGAGAAAGTAAAAAGATCATCAGGCCTTTGGAAAAAAGGAAGAAAAAAAATTAATCAAAGTAGAAAAGGAGATGGATATATAATATATAAATATATATTTTTTTAATTTGCCTCGGATCGGTCAATTAATATTCTATCAACGGCCAGATAGAGCCTTCCGGCTGGCCGGAGTTGGCCTGCCGGACGTAATTTTGTCCATCCCTGTTCTAGATGTTGCTGTCCACCAAGTAAGTGTGATAAGAAACAATACCATATTAAAAAAATTTCAAAAGATTTTATAAGTAAATTAAGGTAATATATTATTTTATATGTAATTAAGTAATAATAAAATGTAAGGAATATTCATGTATAGAATTCATATCAGAAATATTCAAAATGATATAGAGGTGTTAAAATGCTCTTCCTTATGCACATTTTTAAGAGTGCTTAGTGTTATAATCAATTTATGGTACTGCGAAACAGATAAAAAGTAGGCACACTATGAACAAACACCTAACCTAATTACGAAATTGTGTCTCAGATATTAATCCTTGTCGTCAAGAATGCAGAATTTTCTCACCAGAGTTGAATGACATGTCTAAATCAATAAATGAGTTATCTTTTTTTCACATCGTCTAGTCGATTGCAAATGGTACGCTTCTTTAATGACGTATCCACTGTGTCTCTCATATAAAAAGGAACGCAGGATAAAATCGCAAAATTCAAAACACAGACAATTTAAAGAAATGAAAACCGCAAGAAAATCTAAGGATAAGAATACCTATTCGATGACTTTCGTTTACCCTCTGATCTAATCGAGCGTTATTTTTTTATTTATTCAACTTTATATTAATTGAAATTTTTACCTTTTAAAAGTTATATAATTTTTTTTAATGCATGCAAGTAAAGTAGTCATTACGTACTTTAAAAAAGAACCATAACCACTTGAGGGATAGTGCATTCAATTTTCTGCACTAGAAAACCCAGGTTCGAAACGCGGTAAGCCCGATTGCTTCGGGTGTGCACAACTAATCGATAGGCCCGAATGTCCTTTGGTTCGACTCAAGGAAGAGGCTGCAAATCACCACTTGTGTAAACCTTTGAGGTGTTATTGGCCTTTGAGGTGGCGAAATGTGGAGGTGTAGCAGTCCTCATCTATTCTGATTAACGCTGCATCTGCTACATATTCGTCAAGAATGACTGATTCAATGCCAATACCTTCCGTTGAGAAAGAGAGTGTTAATAAGGTTACAGTGAAATGTCACTCCATTAGGGTGTCCATTTACAGCTGCGGAGGCTAAATGCGGATAAAGTGTAGAAGAACCCCTTGGTCAACACTGGGTAACGCTGTATCGGCGATATCTCTGTCTTTCTACGGGCGAATGACCCCAGGTTAAAGCATGCGTAGACCATAACACTATAACTTTGAATACTTCTCAAATAGTTGTTTTAATTTTTCAATTCCTTCTATTAGCTCACACTCTCCCTATATATATCTTGTTAAAATTTTCAATCGTTCATAAAATACTTTTTATTCATCTACTTCAGTTCAAATACATTTTTTTTGAACTTGTAGTGGATGACACTGGATGTCGATACAGTTTTTTCAAATATTAATTCAGTAATTAAATTTAATTCATTAATTTTAGTTTTTTTTAGATTTAAGTTGCATATATCTACCAATAGATGTCGAGAGATAAACTTAAAAAAATGAATGAAAATTATTTAGAAAGGACTTTCTGCAATAGAGTGAAAAAAAAGTAGGAATTGCTTTAAAAAAAAAAATTTTTATATTACTTGTTAACTTTATTAATTGAAATTTTTACGTTAATTATTTTTACCTTCTAAAAGTCATCAAAAGTATTCTTTGTATTATTATTATTTTTATTTTATAACCAGTTTCAAGAAATTTCTTTTTATTTTAGAAGATTAAAAACAATCTTTATTGTCTTTCTAAAATTTGTTTTTTAAACCAAATTGTTTCCACCCTTTCCTTTACCCCATAATATTTCTCCTCCGCTAAGTAAGAAATATTCCCAACCGGTAATTTGGAAAACAGCCTTCTTTTAATCCTCCGTATAAACTAATTGTGTTCATAAACTCGTAGTTAACTTATGGAAATTACTGATACGATCATTAGTTAAACAAAAGGGTAGTTTGATACAGAAAAATAAATAACTAATGGCGATTTATAATTAACTAGTGATAAGTGATAATTAATTAACCTATGGCGGTGCTATTTTTCAAGACCTTTTCTTTAGTGTATGACATGTATATATACTTTATTATCCCCGACTTTTTTTATCTTGGAAAAGACTATCGATTTTATCGATTTTTAATCTCTAAAAGAATATTTTGTATTTATGTAAATATAGGATAATTATGTGACCATTTTTTAGCATCTTTAAAGTATATGAAATGATCTCGGAATGAGTTTAACTCTCTCACTTTCTTTCTATCTATCTCTCTCTACACACACACACACACACATACATACATACACACACACATACACACATATATATATATATATATATATATATATATATATATATATTGTAGTGTTGTGGGTACAAGTTGGTTGGTTGAGGTACTTTAGGAGTAGGTTTAAGATTCAGAGCTTTATTGAAACACACCACACCTACAATTAGAGACATGCAATATTTAACACATTCATGGAAGGACTCCACTTCTAAGCAGAAAACCCGATACTCAGTTACACGTAGGGTGCGCGAACTATATTTATTCTCCGGGTAAGAGTCTGTAGGCCAACTAATGTGCCAAGGTGCTCAAAATATATTTCTTGTCGGGACGAGAGACTATAAACGAAACTTTTGTCAGCAAGAGTGTGGTTTGAGCTGTACTTCCTCTGGTGAGCGTCTCGGCCTATTGACTATTTCTCCTGAACGCCACAGTGAACGCTCTTGCCAGTGTGTAAGAGGAAGCACGGTTACAATATACATATAGCAAAGAATTTGCATGATTCGGGGTAATTTATAAATTATAACAATTTATAAGTTATGACATTCTAAGGTGCAATATTTTTTATCTGAATTTTTTCTTCTCTCTGAAACTTCACAAAATATTCTATTCTTATTTTTTTATGTGAAAATTACAATTTCTTTGAAAAACCTTACAACAAAAACAAAATGTATTAACGAATTGTATTAGTGTTTATATATTCGAATTTTAATTTTGGATTTAATATCGGTATTTTTTATTAAACTTAACGTTAAACCTTAGATTATTAGACCTTAGTTCCCGGTGTAATATGACCGTAGAGCGTTGGGCGTAGGGCTGACAACCCTATACCGTAAATAAAAAAAACATCTACTTCTAGAAATCTGCCAGGAGGCAGACGGCCTTGGCTAACCCTGGGGTTGTTGATGATGATTTATTATTAATATTTTTGCTTTTATTTCTAATTTAGTGCATCTGTTTATGTCCTTATGTAAGATGAGTTTTTAATATAAATTTATAGATAAAAAGTAACTGCTATTATTGTTTTAAGTGTTTAACGCTATACTTATAGACAGCGATATCATTATTATCATTGGCGCAATAGGCCCATTGTGGGCCAAGGCCTTCTGCCTACTGGCATATTACGAGACGAGAGATGTTTATCTTTTTGCTGCGTAGAGTTGTCAGCCCTACGCCCAACGCTCAACAACCCTATTAGACCGGGAACTATGGTTTAAAGTGGATTCTGAACCATCACAAACATCCATGGTAACACCGGGATTCGAACCCGAAACCTGTGGCACCGAGCGCCACACATTTGGCCATCAGGTCCCATACAGAAAATGGCAGCTTGTGTAAAATTTCTTGATTTGATAGCTTGACAGATGGCAGTTCTGTGAATTTTCTCGCATAAAATACGTAAATGAGGGACATTTCCCCTAAAACGTCGTATGAAATGCAACGCTTTTCTGTCAGCGTGTGTGAGTGGGGTGTTCCATTTCATACATAAACGGAAAACTACCTCACGGTTGTGCAATAAAAAATTTAAAAGAGTCAAATATATGCAATTGCATATATTTGACTCTTTTAAATTTTTTACTGTAATTAACAAAACTAAGTTTCCAAGAGCCAATGTCTCAGAACTTGTCATTTTTAAACTACATCTTGGAAATCCAGTTTATATTGGCTGCATGACAGGTCTTTTTTCTCTACGTATGACACATATGATGGATGATCAATCTGAAGAAATTCCACGATGAAGTATTCCCTTTTTTTGAGTTGTTATTTTTAAAATATGAGACGAGAAGGGAATATAGTTTATAAGATAGCTTTTTTTTTACAGTGTATGAGCACTTTATAATAAATAATATTTATTATATTAAAATAAAATCGATTTTCATTGGCAAATTATACTGAATATTTTCGTGTGTCAAGAAATTTATTTATACTTTAAAAGTAAAAAAAATATACTAAGATAATTATTTAAAAAAAAACGATTCGTATGTTATCCTAAAAGATAAAAAATTCTGTCTGATTGTATAAGGAATGTAAAAAAAAATATTAGAGAACAGATCTAACCAGTACGAATTAGAACTAAATCTGCTCATAATTTGGTTTCAGACTTTTTTGTCCTTAGAGTTTCGGGGTTATATTATTTATTTATTATTATATCATTCATTTATTTTTATTATATTATATCATTTATTTATTTTTATTATATTGTTTATTTTTTCAAAGTTTTTATTTTTTTTATATTATTATTATTTTATTTTATTTTTATTTATTATTTTTTAAATTCTTATCATAAGTAAAACATTCCAATTTTTTTTTTTAAATTTAAAATTATTAATTTAGTGATATTATTTTGAATGTTAGATATCGACATGAAATTTAATTTAAAATCAATTATCAAAAAAATATTCAAAATATTCAAAAGAAAAATAAAGTGTCGAAATTTTTTTGCATTTCTGTTTTTGAATGATTTTTTAAATGCATCCCTTTTTTATGTTTCTTTTAATAAAAATAAGTAAAAATTGTATTTATAACGCAGACATTCAGACATTATGATAATTATGCAAAATATACTAAATCAGACAAATACAAAAAAACTTTCTTAAAAAGCCACCAGTGAGGATTGAACTCACGACCCCTGGTTTACAAGACCAGTGCTCTAACCACTGAGCTATGGTGGCACACAAGTAGATCAAACTTCAATTTTTTACATTAAGATAACAAAAAGCCGACCGAGTATTTATCTAGCTGCGTCATTACTATCACAGAGATCACAAAACTTTTCTCACGTCATCTATCACACAAAGCGATGAATAACAGTGAAATGAACATAGCATTGTTTTTAAGAGATAAACAGCCTCTTGGAATACACTTTTTTAACTTTTCAAAGCGGATTTTATCCATGCTTTTATTTACCCTTTTGTTGAACAACAACAACAACAAAAACACACTATTTATTAAAGCACGCAAAGCATCAAACACGGGCAACATACCAGTTTATTTTGTGGAGCTTTTATTATACAATATGCATGGTCATATTAGTTTAATTCTTTAAAAATATATATCAATTTGTGAGAACTCTCTTCTTCCTGGACCATTAATTTTATAAAAAAAATGAATCTAACTCTTGGCAAACAGTAACGAGCGTGCAAGAGACTATGAGTGAAATCTACTGGTTGCGATCGTTGCAGTCACTGCTTTCAGAATAGAGTAAACGCAACGGCAAACGAGTAAACTGTGTAAAGATTTACAGCCGCCAATTACAGAAACAGCCTATGATGTGGATGTTCTGTGAGTCTTTTCGCATACGATGCACGAATGACAGGTACCCTTAAAACACTTCTTGGAAAGCAATGCACTCCCTTCATCGTCAGTGTGTGAGCTGTTGAAAGCATGTATCAGTGGAACACGAGGCCCACCGATGCTCAACAAAAAATTTGTGATAGCAGAAAATAGTATGATATGGAAGGCTCTCTCTGTAATGTCCCTAAATAACGTTAATCTACTACCAATCTGATGTTATAGTACAGGATGAATTAGAGATTGACAAAGATTAGCATTAGATTTCAAATTAAGCAACCTGACATCGGAAAACCAATTATTTATGCAAGTTTTTTATATTAATATTCACATCTAAATTTTCTAATTTTTTCCATAGAGCAATCTCTATCTCTCTATATCTAATAGTAATCATCTGTTGTGATCTCTCTGATGTGAACATGCCGCTCTTTCTAGCATTTAAAAGGATTTATATTTGCTTACAACAAAAAGCTTTTCACTTCGATCTGAAGGATAAAAACTGCCTGATAGTAGTTTTCCTGTTTACTCCAAACACAACACTTAAATATGTGGCACATAAAAAGCACAGAAAAAGCGTATTCTTATACAATACAATTCTAATACAATATTCTTATGCAATTATGTTCGTTTCATACGTAAATGAAACACAAGAGATCATAACTGATCTACAGAACTAAACTTGACTTAATTAAGTGCTTTGAGATGTATGCTCATTGATGCTGATGATGCTGATGATGCTCATTGATGCTGATGATGCTGATGATGCTCATTGATGCTGATGATGCTGATGATGCTCATTGATGCTGTCTCAATTTATCCAAATGCTGTTAAAATACTAGAGTACTAATACTGTAACTACACTAAAATTTGAAATTCGTGATTTCATTGTCTATTATGCTATTACAGGGGCCTGAATGGCCGAGTGGCTAGCGCTCTGGCGCTCTGTACCACAGGTTTCGGGTTCGAGTCCCGGCGGTGCCATGGTTGCTTGTAGTGGTTCGGAATCCACTTTAAAAAGTAGGTCCCGGTCTAATAAGATCGTAGAGCGTTGCGGGGGCATTGTTACTCCGCATCCGTGGCTTATCTTTAAGTTACTCGCGCCCCCTGGGTAATGCAAAGTGAGTACGTCTGTGCAGTACTTGCCTTAAGGCATCCAACACCAAGGTGTCTGTGTTTGCCAGCTGCATTAGAAAGGCAAAAAAAAATTATGCATTACAAATTTAAATTAAAAAGAAAGGAATCGTAGCACGTACTTTCCGACAACAAAAAGAAATAGAACTAAACCATTTCAACGTATAGTTTGAGAGTTTTTAGATTCGAGCTTTCTTATAAAATGCTTATTACAAGTTAAACACAAAGTTTTGCTTTGTTTTTTTACTTTTAATTTGGTGATTTTTATTTTATTCATTATTTATTTATTTGAAACTTAGAAATCGAAATGGAGAAATTCTATGAAGTATTCTTTTAAAATCATCGAAAATTTCCATATAAGCAAACAAACAAAAAAATCTTAAAAACTTTTTTTTTTTTTTGCGTTCAATTTTCAGAATGATTTTTAGAGCACCATTTTTATATTGTCCGTCTTAAAAAAATAAATAAAAATTTATTTGTAACTCGTTCATTATGAATATTAATAAATATAATAAAATTCAAAATAAATCCTGACAGTTAAAAAATTTATTAATCAGCCACCAGGAGGATTAAACTTAATGAATGAATTTTAAATAAATGAATGAGTGAGTTTTAATGATTGAGTTCAAATAAAAATTAATGTAAAACTGTTATGCATATTAATTAAAAATATAATAGAAGTCAAAATAAAAACCTAAGAATTAAAAAAATGTATTAATCAGCCACCAGTGAGGATTGAGCTTAATGAGAATGAATGAGTTTTAAATATATGAATGAATGAATTTTAATTATTCAGTTTAAATAAAAATTTATGTAAAATTCATTCATTATGAATATTAATGAATAATATAATAAAAGTAAAAAAAAAAACCTTGACAATTAAAATAGTGCATTAACCAGACAGCAGTGAACTCAATGAGCGATAATGAATGAATGAGTTTAAATAAAACGGTACCTTGGCGACATTAATGACGTGCCATCCCCAGCTACAGATGGCGCCAATAATTAAAATTTTTGTTCCAAATAATAAAATATAATGAAACACTTCATTTAAAATCAAAACGATTTCAAAATAAGGTACTTATGTATTAACGATAACTTGGCGACAGTTGCGGCAATAAAGAGCACACGGCTAAAGAGCTACAGATTTGGCGGTTTTTATTATTCAGTTTTATATTAGGCTGTTAGATGGCGACACTTAAAAATAGCCAAGTCTATCGCCAAGGTGTCGTTAATACGTAAGTACCTATTTTTATTCCAAATAATAAAGATTGGCGACAGTTGAAAACTGCCAAGTCTGTCGCCAAGGTACCGTTAATACTTAAGTACCGTGAGTTTTAATGGATGAGTTTAAATAAAAATTTATTGTGAATATTAATTAAAAATATAATAAAAATCAAAATAAAAGCATCACAATTTAAAAAAATTCATTAACCAGCCACCAGTGAGGATTGAACTCACGACCCCTGGTTTACAAGACCAGTGCTCTAACCACTGAGCTATGGTGGCTTGTCACTTCATAACTGCTAAACATTAAGATATCAAAAAACGAATTGACTTGAGTATTTGCTTAGCTGCGTTATTACTATCGTAAGGGATCATAAAACTTCTAGCACGGCAATCACGCAAAACGTTAAACAACAGCGAAAGGAATATAATATCATTTTTAGGAGATAAGCAGTATCTTGAAGTGAACTTTGGATTAAAGTGTCAATAGGTCATAGATAAACCTAATGCTTTTTTAATTTTCCAAAGCGATTGACACTTTCATTTAATATTATGTATTGAACGAAAATCCCTCTTTATTAAAGCACGTGCATTAAAATTGCTTATACTAATGAAGTTATTGTCTTTAAGTTAACTGGTCCATATTCATATTATATGTTAATAAAACAAGCAAAATAATTACTTTGTCCCTGTAAACGACACCTGCATTCGTTGTTAAATTGCACGTCTGAGCAGTGCCGTAACTATAACATATATCAGTGGCAAATGTTTTGAATGGGGGCCCCTCAATGCAAAGCATCATCATGAAAGGGCGTCTTTTTTTCATTTTAATGAATACCTACCTAGATACCTTTAGATTTGCAATGCCCATTTCCGATCACAAACCATTTCACTTGAACATTTAGCACTTAAAAATTAATAGTTTAAAAAAACTAAAAAAACACGCTTTTAGAGTTAATCTATCTAAAAAGTAAAAAATAATTGTTAACATAAGAATAGAATGACTGACGAGAAAATGAATGTCACTGTTCTAAAAGCGTGGGGTGCTCGATATCAATCGTTATAATTTTTCACTAGTTCATTCCGAAATGCAGAGTTAGTGTAAAAATGTCATACAAAGCACCCCACGCTTTTGACATTCATTTTTTCGTCAGTCATTTTATTCTTATGTTAACAATTATTTTTTACTTTTTAGATAGATTAACTCTAAAAGCGTGTTTTTTTAGTTTTTTTAAACTATTAATTTATTTTTTACTTTTTAGTTTCATTAACTCTAAAAGCGTGTTTTTTTAGTTTTTTTAAACTATTCATTTATTTTTTACTTTTTAGTTTGATTAACTCTAAAAGCATGTTTTTTAGTGTTTTTAAACTAATATTTAAATGAGGTCCCGGTACGGAGGAGTGGAACTATAGTTCTTACAATAATGTAATAGTGAGTAAAACAAAGGCTAAATGCGAATAGTCCGTTGTGCCACTGTCCCACGGATCTGATCGCTTAAAGTAGGACAAAATCGTCAAGAGTCAGTTATAAACAAACAAACAAACATACAGGTGAAACTAATATAAAAGCGTATTAAAAAGAATCAACTGTTGTCTTTCTGAAAGATGCCTGTAAATGTTTCTTTGCAGCGCTGTTAGTGTATATGAGGAGAAACAGATCTCCAGGGGAAAAAGTCAGTTACATACATACAAGCATACATACATACAAACATACAGGTGAAGTTAATAAAAGCGTGTTAAAAATGACCCTTATCCGTAATGTATGACGAAGACGTATTTTTCTAAGTCAATTTCAGTCATTTTCTCTTTGATTTTTATTTATGTGTATCGCTAGTATAGGGCTGTAATGGCTTTGGATAAGTGTTGTTGGGGACTGCAGAACTATTTCGGTTCGGCTAATTTCTTCATTTCCGCACCACTGTTCGTTTGTTTTTTTCCCCATTCTTAAAGTATTAACTTATTTTAGGTAACTTCTTATTTTTTTCAACTGCATCTTTCTTTTTCATTTTTCACTCCCACTAAGATACTTTCTATTACTAGACATGTTATTCTCTAATTTCCATAATCAATTAATTCACGTTACGACTGATCGCGGATCCGATGAAACAGAAAGTAAGATAGTAGTGATGCAAGGAGAATCCGCGAAACAAGGGACTTCCCCGCTTTCTGGAAGTCTCTGACTTGCAGCGAGAATTCCCACTTTTAATTTTGTAAGTGCCTATTCAAAAATCAGGGTGATTCCATAACAAGTGAATTTAAAAATGTCCCAGTGGCAACTAGGTGGCAGTGGGAATTCTCACGGTTTATTCACTAACTAAAAATCGGGGAACTCCCTAGCATCGAGATTACCCGTGCGTAACTGTTTCTATTACTATTACTACCAGATGCAATATATTTTTCATACAAAGAAATATGTTCAAAATATTGATACAACTTTTTTTTTAATTTATCACTTGAGTAATTTAGCTTATTGAATACAGAACTAATAAAGTTTTCTTTATTTTATAATAATAAATGCCAGATCTTTCCTGTACTCATAGCCTCTCTGGTCGGGACGGGGCCCGTGGCAATTTGCCCGTCTTGCCACCCTATTGTTACGCCACTGTGTCTGCGTATCATTTCAAGTGCCATAGGATGCAAGAACACTTAATTTTTTCTTCCGGAACGAAACGTAAGCACAAGACTAAGGTTCCCCGACTATGAATGACCAAAAATTGAGATCGTAAAAGAGATCGATATTTTTTGTTCCAATGCAGCTGGCAAACACTTAGACAGCTTGGTCTTGGATGCCTTAAGGTAAGCGTTGCACAGACGTTACTCACTTTGACGTTACTCGCACGGGTAATCTCATTACCCAGTGGGCGCCTGTAACTTGAAGATACGGACTAACAATGCCCCAGCAACGCTCCTATTATTACCGGGAACTACGGTTTAAAGTGGATTCCGAAACACTACAAACACCCATGGCACCGCCGGGACAAGAACCTGAAACCTGTGGTACCGAGCGCCAGAGCGCTAGCCACTCGGCCATTCAGGCCCCTAAAGTGATCGATATTGATCTCTGGAAATCAATGTAAAAGAGTTGGAGGGTCGATCAGTAGATTGATTCAGAATTTGATTCATACGATCAACAGAAGGGTCTTTAAATAAGCGTTGATGAGATTGGTAAATTGTATATTAGTGCCTTTAATTAAGATGGGTTACATTTTTTTAATAAACTTCTTATTGCATTTTTTTTTATACGAGGATGCCCTGAATATTTTACAATATTAAGTATATCTCTTAGTCTCTTGAAACCCACAGTTATTTTCCTATGCATTAGACGAATGTGAAGTTAAAAAAACGCCATTCATTCAAACGGAATTTCTTAGCAAGTTAAAAATTGCACCTTCCTATTTCTGGCATTAAGGGGAAAGTATGAAAATAAGGCACTTATGGACACTTGCTATTCAATTTACTAATGTCCTCAATGCCTTTCTAAGACCGACAGTTGACATCATGCATAAAATCTCGAATCAATCTATAGATCGATCCCCAACTCTATTATTTTGATTCCCAGAGATCAATATCGATCACTTTTGTGATCACAATTGTTGGGCACTCATAAAGGGGAGGTTTAGTATTGAGCTAACGTTCCTTTTCGGAAGAAGAAATTAAAGTGTCTTCCCATCCATCGGCACTTGACAAATAACACTTGAAATGATACGAAGACAAAACAAAATGCTAAATGAAAGCGCTACCCGATTTGAAAAGTTAAAAAGCTTTAGGTGTATCTTAGACAGTTCAGTGTAAAGTATAGAGACGTTGCCTGTATCTTAAAAACGATGGCATTCATTTTACTGCTATTCAGCCTTTTGTGTGATATCTGCAGTGAAAGAAGTTTTGTGATTCTTATGATAGCAATGACGCAGCTAAGTAAATACTCGATAGGTTTTCTTGTTATCTTCATGTTAACAAATGAAGTTTGATATGCTCGAGCCACCATAGCTCAGTGGTTAGAGCACTGGTCTTGTAAACCAGGGGTCGTGAGTTCAATCCTCACTGGTGGCTTGTGACGGTTTTTTTTTTTTTTTTTTTTTTTTTTTTTAAATATTTATTATATTTTGTATGATTATAATAAATTTAATCTACAATAAGATTAGATAAGTATATTGCTTAATAATAATTTGGCCTTGCTTATAGTACTGCATTATCAGTGAAGTAACATCTTTCGGGGAGCATTTATTGCATTTATTTCGTGGAGCTTTTATTATTACATCTTGACATGTTCATATTATAGAGCGACTGATGACGGAGAAGCTAACGCTCTGGTTTCGGTTTCGGGTTCGAGTCCCAGTGGTGCCATGGATGTTTGTAGTGTTTCGGAATCCATTTTAAACCCGTAAGTCCCGCTCTAACATGATCGTAGAGCATTGCGCGGGTATCGTTACTCAGCGTCCGTAGGTTATCTGCAAACTACACGCACCTCCTGGGTAGTGCTAAGCGAGTAACGTCGGTGCAGCACTTGCCTTCAGGCATCAAAGACAACTGTCTGAGTGTTTGCCAGCTACATTAGAATAAAAAGTTTATGTTATTATAATTCCTTAAAAACATAACTCATTTGTAATAACAATCTTCTTCCTGAACAGTTAATTTTATTTTTAAAAAAATGTAATCTGACTTATGGCAAATAGTAGCGAGCGTACAAGAGACTGTGACTGAAATACACTGGCGGTGATCGTTGCAGTCACTACTTTTAGATCGAGTAAACTCGAAAGGGATAACGACAAATTCTTGTAAAGATCCGTGCTTTGACAGGCAGCGTGCCTGGCAGGAGTTATGTTGGGGTTTTTTTTGCGTACGATGCACAAATGCCAGATAGTTACCTCTAAAACACTTCTGATAACGCAATGCACTCCCTTCATCGTCAATGTGTGAGCTATTGGAGGCATGCATCAGTGGAACAAGAGGTCCACTGATGTTCCACCAAAAATTTGTGATAATAAAAAATGGTATAACATGGCAGGATGTCTCTGTGATGCCTCCTAGATAACTTTAATATGCTACAAAATTCAGATCTAGCAGCGTGACATTAAAAAACATTTATTTATGCATGTTTTGATATTAATAAGCACATCAAAAAATTTCGTAGTTTTCCGCAGATATGTACACATATATAAACACAATACGCAATGTCAAATTATTATTACGCAATATACTTATCTAATTTTGTTGTATTTGGACATATTATATTTGAAAATAATTCGCCGTTACTGTATATGAGGTTTATACTACTTTTTTATCATCATCATCACCATTGGCGCAACAGCACCATGGTTGGCCAAGGCCGTCTACCTTCTGGCAGATTTCGAGATAGGATTTGTTTTCTTTTTACGGGGTAGGGTTACCAGTCCTACGGTCTACAGTCCTGTTAGACAGGGACCTCCGATTTAAAGGGGATTCCCAACCACTACAAACATTCAGGGCACTGCCGGGACATGAACCCGAAACCAGTGGCGCCAGAGCTCTAGACCCCGGCCTTTAGGCCCCACTTCTTTTATAATAAAAATCGAATTGTTGATCGGCAAAAGCTGCATAGGCCGATAAAAAAATAATATAAAAATTTAAATAAATATACGATGACAGCGTATTAAAACATGTTTGTTGTCAATGAAATTCGTAAAACTCGAAATAAATTAGTAAACCCAAAGAAAAAAAATTATAATATCCTGCGGGTAACTCTGTCAAGGACACACGCTAACTAAGACCTCAAGATATTATGAAATATGCTATTTCTACTCGCTAGATGACTGGATCCATAGTCAAAGATCCATCTTTGGATGCATTCCGGTAATATGCAATCGATGGATAGGATGGATTCCGATAACGTGGACTTCAAGATTCGTAAGATTCGTAATCTTGAAAGATTTGAAAGATTCATAAAACTTTCAAGAGTTTTGCATTGAAAATTCTTTGATGATATTATTATACAATTTACTAAATTGTTATACAATTACTCATCTAAAATATAGTAGTGTTTCTAATTCATTAATTGTCAATTGGTATTTGTGTTCATTTGTTATGTTTATACGTCAACAATGATTATTGTAGCGGCTTTTATTACGTTAACCACAATGTATTTTATAAACAATTTAGTATAAACAGTATAAGAAATTTATACTGTTTTTCAAAATATTTTTCAATTTTTTTGACGGCTTCACTTGTATCCTATACATAGCAAATATTTTAATAATTTCATAGTATTTTTAATATATATAATACAATATAGTATATATATATATATATATATAATTAAAGCTGATAGAACAAACTTTATGGATTTTTATAAAAAATATTTCTTGTAAGAACTTATCGAAAATTATTAATAGTGCTAATATCACTATATGCACATGCAGTAGTATTATATGCATATGCAATAGTATTATATGCATATGCAATAGTATTATATGCATATGCAATAGTATTATATGCAATGAGGCCTGATGGCCGAATAACTTGCGTTTAGGTGCTCGCTACCATTGGTTTTGGGTTCAAGTGCGGATTGTGCCATGTATGCTTATAGTGGTTCGTAATCCACTTTAAACAATAGGTCCCTGTCTAATATGATTGTAGAGCGTAGGGCTGAGAACCCTACCCCATATGTCTCACCATAGGATTGTTGCCCCAATGAAAAAGAAATAAGAAGCACAATGTATTGATAAATCGCACCTATAAATATATTTCCTTTGCGTAAATATTTTGATTCGTATATTCGAAAAACAATTCCAGTTTTTAAAAATGTTTTGATTTCAACCGATTTTTAATTAATCATCCACATAAAAAGAAGTTATAAATGCATATTTCGAATCGATATTTATAAGCCTATTTAATAGACTGTTTAAAAATGAAAAAAATTAAACAATCGCCTTTATTGCGATATAATAATTAGTAAATTATTATGGTAAATAATTGTCTTTATTATGGTATACAATCAGATTTTAAAAAATTTCAGTTATGGATTGGTTTTTCAAAACTATATGCTCTTAGCTAATTCGGCAACAAAGAAAAATACAAAAAAATGTTTGAAAAAAGTGTTCAATTTAAAGTAAAAGAAACGCAGAAATTTCTTTAAATGAATAATAAAAAGAATTTGTGTCCTTAACATCAAATAATTAAAGAGGATTAATCAAATGATTGTAATTTAATTTATACTGCATATCAGTTTGAAAATTGAATAAGGATTTTTTTAATAATTTAATCCATCATTTGTAATTTTAGATATCTTAATTAATAAAGGAATTTAATGAATAAGTAAACGTGTGTTCTATAAATTAATATTATTTCAGTGTAAATAGAATTCTTATATGCTGTTACAAGGAGTTTTAAACTTTTATGATAAATTTATTCAATTTGGTTTTCTCCATTAAATGAACGTAAAAAAAGATTTAAAGTTTAGTATTAGCTTCATTCTAATAGCAAGAAAAAGTCCCTTCTCCGAAACTGATATTCCCTAGAGGGAAAAATAGATTCGTTGTTCCAATTTATCGAACGTAATTTACACGCATGCCGTAAACAAACTTTATTTATAGCGCCATCTATATGTCGAATGATAAATTAATTTTATAAATATGAGTGAACTAACTACTGCATATTTAAATACTTATTCTTATTAAATTAGCTGTAGATTTAATTATTGCATTTGTATTAGAAAAATATTTACAATAATACTCTTTTTTTTTAAATCAAAAGGGTTTTTTTTTTTTAAAAAACAAATAAATTAAATTACAAAAATAAAAAAAATATATTATTACAAAATTGTTTTCGAATGTTTTAAAAATAATTTTATAACTCTAATAAGGAAGTTAATTATTATAATTTATAACTGTTATGTAATCAAACATTTACGAAACCCTACAATTTGTCACCGATTTGTTAGGTTCAAATAAATACAGTACTTATAAATTGGTACATCAATATGCTAGAAAGAATTTAGACCAATAAATGAAAAATTAATAAATTTCTTTGCATGCTATTTAGCATATATTAAAGTAATAAAAATAAAATAGGTATCTTTAATATTTGAAAACAATTATACAATTCCATATTCTAAATAATATTCAAATCATACTATCTTAAGACCGTAATAGGCAAATCATAATATATTATTATCTTATTATACAAATCAATATTCTGAAATATTGTATAATGCCTACTAAATCAATAAACAATCACAAGATTAGTTATTGTTAGGCTATAATTGTTATCGTTATTATTTATTATTAAGTTTTTTGTTAGATTTTAAGTAACTGTAAAATAATGATTACCATTGGTTTATATTTATAAATTGAAAAATTATTTGTTTTATCTTATATAAGCTAGTCAAATCAAATGAAATCATAATATATTATTATCTTATTATATAAATCAATATTCTAAAATATTTTACGATGTTTAAAAATCAACAAACATTCACAAAGTTAGTTATTATTAAAGTTATTGTTAGGCTTTATATAACTGTAAAAATAATGATTACCATTGGATTATATTTATACATTGAAAAAATATTTGTTTTATTTTATAGGAGCATTATATGGGGCCTGAACGGCAAGAGCTTAAATATACGGCCTGAACGGTCAAGCGGCTAGCACTCGTTACCACAGGTTTCGGGTTCGAATCCCGGCGGTGCCATGGATGTTTGTAGTGGTTCTGAATCCACTTTAAATCGTAGGCCCCGGTCTAACATGATCATAGAGCATTGCTGGAATACTGTTACTCTGCGTCCGTAGCTTATCTTCAAGCTACACGCAACCCCTTGGAAGTGCTAAGTGAGTAACGTCGGTTCAGCGGTAGCCTTAAGGCATCAAAGACAACTGTCTAAGTGTTTGCCAGCTGCATTAGGAAAAAAAATGTATCCTAAAATATTTTATAACGCCTTCTAAATCAACAAATATTCACAAGGTTAGTTATTGTTAGGGTATTATTGTTATTATTATTGTCAGGCTTTATCTGACTGTAAAATAATGATTACCATTGGTTTATATTTATGCATCCAAAAATTATTTGCTTTAACGTAACAATAATAGCCACGAATATTTGGAATACTGTTACTAACAGTTTTCTATATATTATATACAAGTTATTTTCGTTTTTCAGTTTAACTACACTTACAATTTCAGAAATAGTGTTTTAACAATTTCTTTTAAACTAGAAAAATATATTTCCCGTCTTAACTTTTAAACTTTCCTGCAGTTTAAAAATGGAATATTCTAAATAAAAAATCATCTTTCCACTACCGAAAAAATACTTCGTTGAATTTTATTATAAATAATTCAAAAATAGCAAAAAGCGCCTTTTGATGGAAGACTTTTCATCTTTTGTTATCACTTTTCCCGCCGAAGTTTTATGAGACTTAATTAGAGAATCTGTCTTGTCTCGGTCGTGAAGGACTATTTTCATTGTAGGACACTTTTCGCAAAGCACTGCATAAAGTATTATTCTTATTCACATAAAAAAATATATATGATGCTCATATAAAAAACTAATATTAACGTATATGTTGAAAAATAATACATATATACAGTGTGTGTGTTTTGTTGTTGTTGTTCTAATGCAGTAGCAATACATAGACAGTTAATCCTTATGCCATAAGCAAGGTTTGCACCGCTGTTACTCATTTAGCACTACCCAGAGGGCACGTGTAGCTTGAAGAGAAGCTACGGACTCAAGTAACACAACTATTACTATACTACACCACACCACATCACTGTGCCAAGAGCTGAGTTGCCCCTTTACAATTTGGGAATGATGTGGGTGAGATGAAGTCTGATTGGGATCTGTGACTCTCTACGGTCATATAAGACCGGAACCTACGGCTTAAAGGGGATTCCAAAGCCACTCAAAACATCCATGACACCGCTGGGATTTGAACCCGAAGCTTGTAGTACCGAGCGCCAGAGTGCTAGCCACTCGGCCATCAGATCCTCTTCGAGTAACTCTATCCCCGGTTTAATATGATAACTCTATCTGTGGGGATAGAGTTATCATATTAAACCGGGACCTACGGTTTAAAAAGTGGATTCCAAATTACTACAAATATCCATGGCACCACCGGGACTCGAACCCGAACCTTATGATACCGAGTGTCATATATTGAGTGTATATATATACACTCAAGAGCCAAAACATTATGACCACCCCTAAATTTTGCAATGAACTCGGCTGGATGACGTGGAAGGCACGTGATCAGGTGGAAGTGGTATTTAACTGCTGCTGTTGCGTGCCAAAGGTGGACCAATTCGTTATTGACAGGTGGTCATAATGTTTTGGCTCTTGAGTGTGTGTGTATATATATATATATATATATATATAAACGAAGATAATATAATATATATAAGAAGATATATATTTTTAATAAGAAGATAATATTTTTATTTACGGATAATACTTAATTATTAAATAGATAATCTCACGAAAACTTTGATTTATTATTATTAATTGTGTGTTAGATTCTTTATCTAGTTACAACGCGCATTTTGCGAGTGGTTTGACTTCAAATTCACTGTCGGAGAGCATTGTGGTCACTATTTTCATAAGCGGGGAAATTTGATTGGGATTGCAACACTGTGTATAAAGCATCTCAAATCAGAAATCTGGCCAACCTGATCACGAATTAACAGGTTTTTCCCCGTACGACACGCAAATGTCTTCCTGGACTTCTTGTGTCACCTTAAGAGTCCTTGAAGAAACACATGCATACACACACACATAAATTCAACTAAACCATGGCTAAACACATTCCCGGTTTACACATTAGTAACAGTAGATTTGTCATTCAAAAGACACTAGTTAAGTGGCGATGAGAACCAACGAAGTGACTTTTATTTCCTTTTTATGGTGGATTTCAACCGGATATTAAAATCTTACTTCACAGAATGCCAGTTAATAAAGAACATGATCTTCTGCTATTCAGGCTTCCGATTGACTGGTGTTCTACGCCTAAGTACAAAGATAAGAGATTTTAGAATTTGTTGGTTACCCACATAGAACCACAATTCAATTTCAGCTACATCTCAAGCCTTGAAAAATTTATAGTGTACTAAAAGAGTTGATTAGTCCATTAAAGTTAAAAGGCTGGTTAACGCAGTGAATAGTACCTTCTAAGAATCCTTTAAAGTAGGAAAACAATCTGCTTTTTGATTGGGATTAACATTAAGTAACCCTGCTATGTGTTTCATGTACTTAACTGGTATTTTTTTTTTTTTGGCATTAATTAAGTCTTACAACTATCTACAAGCTGATCAGTAAAATGTTCTCAGTCGTAGAATGCCAGTTATTTTGACTGGCATCGGAAACCCAATCTTCTGACCCACAGTGAGCAAATGATTGGGTTTCCGATTGCTTGGAGTTCTATGACATGGGATTTTAGTATCCGGTGAGAGACCATCTTTATTCCTGTAAATCTTCCAAAATGACAAACGAATGGCAAACATAAGTAGGACAAAAGATATACGATGGATACAAAATATATTAATTACATATTAAAGGTATTTTCGATAGGGTTATGAAAGTTATTTAATAATTTGTTAATAACTATTATAAGAAATAAAGAGCAAAAAAAAAAATCTTCTGTTTATATTAATTGTTCGAGAATTGTCTATGTATCCACACAGTAGATGAAAGTACACCTTTTTTTAACCACCGTGGATATCAATTCATGTATTGATATGTACGAGTACGGTGTTTGTTTGGTGCAAATTCTCATGTATAAATATAAAATATATGCACCGTTGTTTCTCATGCTACCAATAGAACTCTCATCAGATGCGACAAAGGTAAAAGTAGTGCCTTTTAACGAGTATTTGCGGAAAAGGATTCCGTTACCTCCAGTTGCATAATTAATTTTAATTAAACCTAAAAAAAAAAATTATGTAACGAAAAATAAAATATAAATAATTAACGAGTACAATGGTCACTAAAAGATATAAATGAAAAATATAAGTGAATTAATAGAGGAATAATTAAAAAAGAAATTAAAAGTAAAAAATTATTTTGTATTTTTTACGAAATCTATGGGTGATAGAGATATGATTCTTTGAATATTTGGAGGAGTCAAATACTTATGAACTTGCCAACATATAAGAAAAAGCATTAATAACAGAAAGGACGTGTCGGATTTATACAAATATATATATACACTGAAGTGACAAAAGTCATGGGATAGCAATATGCAAATTTTCAGATGGCAGTAGCATCGCGTAGAGAGAGCTTTCGCAGAGCTTTCATTTCTGTTCAAGTTATTCATGTGAAGAGGTTTTGACGTGATGATGACCGCACGACGGGAATTAACTGACTTTGAACGCGGAATGTTAGTTGGAGCTAGACGCATGGGTCATGCCATTTCGGAAATCGTTAGGGAATTCAACATTCCCAGATCCACCGTGTCAATAGTGTGCCGAGAGTATGAAATTTCAGGCATAACATCCGACCATGGACAGCGCAGTGGTCGACCGCCTGCACTTAACCGCTTGCACCTGCGACGTCTGCAAAGAGTCGTAAATTCTAACAGACCAGCAACACTGCGTCAAATAACCGCAGAAATCAATGTGACAAAAGTCATGGGATACCTCTTAATATCGTGTCGGCCCTCCTTTCGCCCGGCGAAGTGCAGCAACTCGACGTGGCATGGACTCAACAAGTCGTTGGAAGTCTTCTGCAGGAATATTGAGCCATGCTGTCTCGATAGACGTCCATAATTGTGAAAGCGTTGAAGCTGCAGGATTTTGGGCACGAACAGACCTCTCGATGATGTCCCATAAATGCTTGATGGGATTCATGTCGGGCGATCTAGGTGGCCATATCATTCGTTGGAATTGTCCAGAATGTTCTTCAAACCAATCGCGAACAGTTGTGGTCCGGTGACATGGCGCATTGTCATCCATAAAAATCCCAATTTTGTTTGGGTACATGAAGTCCATGAATGGCTGCAAGTGATCTCCAAGCAGCTGAACATAAGCATTTCCAGTCAATGTTCGGTCCAGTCGCACCAGAGGACCAAGTCCATGCTATGAAAAAACAGCCCACACCATTACGGAGCCACCACCAGCTTGAACAGTGCCTTGCTGACAGTTTGGGTCCATGGCTTCGTGGGTTCTGCGCCACACTCGAACCCTACCATCAGCTCTTACCAAGTGAAATCGTGACTCATCGGACCAGGCCACGGTTTTCCATTCATCTAGGGACCAACCGATATGCTCACGTGCCCACGAGAGTCGCTGCAAGCGATGTCGTTCTGTCAGTAAAGGCACTCGAGTCGGGCTTCTGCTGGAATAGCCCAAGAAAGCCAAATTTCTCCGCACAGTTCTAACAGACAAGTCCCTTGTACGTCCCACATTGATTTCTGCGGTTATTTGACGCAGTGTTGCTTGTCTGTTAGAATTTACGACTCTTTGCAGACGTCGCCGGTCTTGGTCGTTAAGTGCAGGCGGTCGACCACTGCGCTGTCCATGGTGGGATGTTATGCCTGAAATTTCATACTCTCGGCACACTCACGACACAGTGGATCTGGGAATGTTGAATTCCCTAACGATTTCCGAAATGGGATGACCCAAGCGTCTAGCTCCAACTAACTTTCCGCATTCAAAGTCTGTTAATTCCCGTCGTGCGGTCATCATCACGTCAAAACCTCTTCACATGAATAACTTGAACAGAAATGAAAGCTCTGCGAAAGCACTGCGCATTTATACCTGCTCTACGCGATGCTACTGCCATCTGAAAATTTGCATATTGCTATCCCATGACTTTTGTCACTTCAGTGTATAAGTATTCATTTTTCTATATTATGTAATGCATCTTTTATATCTTATTTCCAGAGATTTCAATTGACTTACGATGTTCATTTTCTAAGTAAACCTCATCAACCTGTAGGGGTGATCAGCGGTGTTTTACGAAGCCGCCTACAACTGACCTGTTGGGCTACAAAAGTAATTTATATGTAAATTTGCAGAAAGCAGAATTGCAGAGAAACAGAGGATTAGCGGCAGACATCACTTGGATTTACAAACGTCAGCAGAATTATGTCTTGTCGGTATTCCAAGCGTTAAGAAGTATTATAACGCACGGAAATATGCGTTACGGTAGCGGTAAATGTTAAAGGTAACAGTGGTACGGAAAATTAAAACGTCTTCGCTAGTAAGTATACTTATTCGATACAATTTAATGATATAGAGCAGGGGTAGCCAACCCAAATGATCACGTGGACCACTTTGGAAATACATCCTAACACCGCGGGCCATATATAAAATTATACATATTAGATTTAGACCCACTATAGACCTTTTTTTCGAGTGGAAAATTAAACATATTGAATTATTATTAATATGTTTACTTTTAATCTTACATGTAAACATAAATAATATAATAATGATACTAAACGCACATTGTAAAGAAAGACATCACACTAAAAATGAAATATAAAATATATATCAATATAAATGAAATCATTAAAAAATATTTATTTTACTAGTGAGATCTATTTTTCTCCACTCATCATGAGTTCGCAGAATATAATTTAATTATTCTGCAAACTCATAACGGTAAACTCATAAATAAAACAGGCAATATCTGTCATATAATCGTAAGAATATTATTTTAAAATCAAAGTTAGTTTTTTTCTCATAATTTTGACAATTCATTTTTGAATATAGGGATGCACCCATAATGTATTTTTTAATACATTGTTTTTCACTTCTTTGGCCATTATAAAAAAATATATTTTGTAAAAGTGGGATACATCTCACGGGCCGAGAAAAAAATGCAAGGAACGCCGCGGGTTGGCTACCCCTGGTCTAGAGTTTAATTTCTTAATTAAAATAATAAGCCATAAATGTATTATTAGTACGTAATGCTTCTAAACTTTAAATATTCATGCTTTCCCAAACTATTTAAATAAATAACTCGAATTGTAAAAGTGTTTACATATAAAAAAAATGATAATGAAACCGAAAGGATGTCTTACTTACAAAGGGAGAATATTCATATTCATATCAGGTTTCCTGGTATATGATGAATAAAGTTATTAATTATTATTTTACGTAGAGGAATTTACATTAAGAAAGAAAAGTAATTAAAAAGCAAGTCACTTCAAGTCGAGTGTGGATTTGAGTTTGAATATGTATTTCTATTACAAGTATTATTGTAGTATAACATTAAATCTGTGCCTTTACAGATTCATTTTTGTTTTATTTACAGATTTATTTCGTTTGTTGTTTTTGTTTTGTTGTCAATCCATTTTTTTATTTAGTGTGCAATTAATCACAAAAAGACATTTTTAATAATTGTATTTCAATTTTTAAAAAACTGTAAGTTTGGATAGTGAAATTTCGCTTTTGACCATTTAGTACGTAATCTTCTGGTTTCATCAGCATATTCTTAACATTCACAAAAAAAATCAATGAAAATAATTACACATAGAAGTTGCGAGAGGTCATAATTTAAAAATTATACTGAAAATAAGTCCGATTTTTCCTAAATGTATTAGATTTTTATCCGCAAAAGGATTCTTATATTTTTTTTAATAAAATGTACAGTTTTTAATAGCGAAATAAAAATCATAAAATAATATTCAAAATATAAAATATTAGAAATATAATTATAAAATAATATTCAAAATATAAAATATTAGAAATATAATTATAAAATATTATATAAATATATTATATAATATTAGAAATATAATTATAAAATAATATTAGAAAAAAAATTATCTGTTTTAGTTCCTTTTCATTATAAAATGTTTTGCAAATATCTGTGTGTTATTTTTTTGTTCTTTTTCCGGAATGTTTTTAATGTTAATGGCTAAGTTTTGCAATTATTACATAATTCAATAATGTTTTGTGGCTTTAAATATTACATTATTATACGGAATTAAAGAAAAATTCTTCAGATTCGAAATTCTTTTTACATATATATAAATTGTTTTGTCATAATAAAATAAATTCAATATTTATGTTTTGAGATGTACAATATTTTGATAAGGCTATGATTAATTAAAAAAATTATGAAAAACGCTTTTTTTTATTAAAATTAAATACGAGTTTAATGCTGTTCAGTTGAGTACTTTTCTTTTTTTTTCGCTGATACTGGTGAGAGTACTTTTATTACTGGCTGTTCGAATATATTCAAGTAGTTTCTCCGTGAAGGTCGATTGAAATAATTCTCCGCACACAAATTATCTGCTTTATGTTTTGGTCAAAAGGATTTAGTTTGTGAATGAGAACGTAATCAAGAAATCAGATAATCTCATTCATTATCATCGGACATATTTTGTCAAAACCATAAAAATCATCATAACTAATTAAGTTTGTTTTTCAAATGCTTTTTTTGTCTTGCCTTGTTAGGAAATTACACAGAGTATAATAGGAAGAATAAGGAAATTATTTTAATTTATAGGGAATTCAATAGCAAAATAACTGTTATTGAGTGAGTTGCGTGGATTTTTCCACTGTCTTCTCCAAGCCTAATATAAGTATGCTTCTGAATTTTCAGAAAGCATCTCTTCCCATGAAAAAAATATTGGAATGTTTCAAAAGGATTGACAGAAATGAAATCACAGAATGTTGAAATTTTAAATATTGTCCACCCCCTGCTCCCTTTCTTATCTAAAGGACCTCGGGTTTTATGTATACATAAAATTGTATAAAATGTTATGGTATGTTATACGTATGTATACCAAAAATATCCCAACCTCCATCTACAGATCATGGAGGAAATACTTTTGAGGCTAGATGCCCTTCTTTTCTGTGCTAAATGGAAAAAAAAAAAAAACACTGAAAATTTTCAAAATGAATCTAACTATGAGTAGTAGTTAATTATATCTAGTTTTTCAAATGCTGTTTTTACCTTGTTAAGGAAATTACTGCGAATATAATTAGGGAACCGTGGTTTAAGCAATGGAAATTATTTTCATTTATCGTGAATTCAAGAGTAAATTAACTGTTATTGAGTGAATTACATAAATTTTTTCACTTTCTCCAAGCCTAATAATAAACGTGCTTCTGAATTTTTAGAAAGAATCGCTTGCCATGTAAAAAAATATTGGAATGTTTAAAAAGTCAAAATGCTTCACAAAAATGAAACCACAGAACATTGAATCTTTAACTACTGTTTCCCCCTCCCTCTTATATGAAGGATATCGGGTTTTATGTATACGTAAAATACATAAAATATAACGTATAATTATGTATATATTATGTATATATATATAAAGAATAATCCGAAACCCGCCGATAGATCATGGAAAGAGGACTTTTGATGCTAGCTGCCCCTTCGCTCTGTGCTGAATGGAAAAAACAAACCGAACAAAACAGAAAAATGAATAGTTTAAAAAAACTAAAAAACACGCTTTTAGAGTTAATCAAATTAAAAAGTAAAAAATATTTGTTAAAATAAGAATAAAATGACTGACGAGAAAATGGATGCCACTGTTCTAAAAGCGTGGGGTGCTTTGTATGACAATTTTAAATTAACTCTGCATTTCATAATGAAACTAGTGAAAAATGTTTTAACAATTGATATCGAGCACCCCACGCTTTTAGAACAGTGACATTCATTTTCTCGTCAGTCATTTTATTCTTATTTTAACAAATATTTTTTACTTTTTAATTTGATTAACTCTAAAAGCGTGTTTTTTAGTTTTTTTAAACTATTCATTTATTTTTTACTTTTTAGTTTGATTAACTCTAAAAGCGTGTTTTTAGTTTTTTTAAACTATTAACTTATTTTTTACTTTCTAGTTTAACAAACAAACAAACATTCAGGTGAAACTAATAGAAAAGCGCATTAAAAAGAATCAACTGCCTGTAAATGTTTCTTTGCAGCTTAAATAGTGTATATGAGGAGAAACAGATCTCCAGGGGAAAAAGTTACATACATACATACAAACATACAAACATACAGGTGAAGCTAATAAAAGCGTATTAAAAAACATTTTGACTGTCGATGGGTATTACACATCTCCTCACATCTGAAAGCAGTATCTGCAACGGATGCCATCAGCGGATTCGTATCTGAGGCCATCCTACAAACTAGCTCAATGCCTCCTTCATGTATATAGGAGGACCATCTCAAGTGCATTTATGAGGTGTAGTTAGCATTGGCTAGCGCTCTTGCACTCGGCGATAAAGGTTTCGTGTTCGAGTCTCTGCAGTGCGATGGGTATTTGAAGTGGTTCTGTATGAACTTTAAACCATAGGTTCCGGTCTAATAGGACTGTTAGGCGTAGAGCTGACAACCCTACCTAGTAAAAAGAATACAATTTAACAAAGCATTTAAAAGCAAAGTAATAATAATAATAAATGTCAAGTTAATTTTATTGTTTAACATTTTTAATCGCAATCTAGTAAACACATCATGGACATCTTTTTTCACAAACATTTAGTGTTCGAGTCTTTTTAGTACATTGAATTAAATACTTTTATTTATTAAAAGTTTTAGGATTTTTAAAAGGGAATGTTTTTTTTTTAAATACCCAACTATCGAAACAGATGAATCGATCGCATAAATGAAATAAGTAAAAAGCTCATATATTTTTTGGTGTTTAAATGATAACAAGAAGACGCAAAAAAAAATAATAAAACCATTTGTACTCTTCCATTGTATTTTTTTTTATCCGACCTTCGAATCGTATGAAATCGATTTCCCGACTAACCCCAGGAAACTTTACTTAGCAGGCCGCTATAAGCCCTTATTTTGTAAAATTGTCAAGTAAATATTGTTGGACAAATGTGAAAAATATCTCGCACATTGAGAAAAGTAAAATGTATCAGATTATTTAATTTTTAAACACTGACGACTTCAACGCGCTTTTTTTAATTTTGAAATGTTGCCAACAACCTCGTATTCAGGGCTTCACATGTTACCTGGAATACAAAAATGTTTTATGATATTTATAAAAGTAATGGCACAACTGTGTAAATAGCAAGCTTTTTATATATCGCTGTGCTGAAATAAAAATTCAATATCCAAAGCGCGCCACCGTAGCTCAGTGGTTAAGAGCACTGGTCTTGTAAACCAGGGGTCGTGAGTTCAATCCTCACTGGAGGCTAGTTAAGTAATTATATATTTTAGTTTTGAATTCTTTTATTTTTAATAATTACAGTTGTAACTACTTTGTACAGTTCCATCTTTTACTTTTATAAAAAAAATGCAAAAATAAAAAAGAAATTATTATTTTAAATATATTAAATCTATTTGGAATATGTTGCATTAATAAAAAAAATTAAAATATTGTTTTCCTGATATTTTACAGGTTTGTTTCCGAATTTTTTAAAATGCCACCTAAGACAAGAAAAAAATGGAAATTAAAAACTAGAAGGAAAAAAACTCCTCTAAATTAGAACTTCTAATTACCTTATTTTTAAGAAATATATGAACCAGTAAGCTTACAAAACTTAAAGCAGATTTTTCTCATTTAATCCCTTGTGTATGCAGCTCAACAAAACTTCCTTAGAAGGCATTGAATCCGCTATTTATCTGCGTATAAGTAGCGAATAATATCAATTCATGTACCCAAAATTAAACAAACTCCTATCTATTGATAAGTCTATGCTAATCTACTACTCTGTCGATAAATCTCCTTAAGAATCTTATCTTCCATTATACGGAATGCTAAATAATAGAATTATGTAAAATATCAAAGGAAAAAAATAATGTTTTTTTTTTGTTATAAGTAAATCTAATCAGTGTCTATGTTTATCGCTTATAACTTTAGCTGTTAACCTGTAGGTACTTGGAGTAGTATCATACGTTAATCGTAAGACTTTCAATACAAGATGACGATTAAAGCTTTTAATAAATCACAACAGCAAATTCTTTGTATGTAGCAAGTTTGAAATAATTTTTTCATAACAAAGACACGCCACCATAGCTCGGTGGTTAGAGCACTGGTCTTGTAAACCAGGGGTCGTGAGTTCAATCCTCACTGGTGGCTGATTTGGTAAATGAATTTTTTTTATTTTGAAATATTATATTTCGCATAATTACAGTTGTAATTACTTTGTACAGGTCCATCTTTTACTTTTAAATTATTTTTATTAAACTAAAGCTAAACTAAGATTTTCTTTTCCATATTTGTCTTATTGAATCACTCCACATATAACACAGGGATGATTCCGACAAGTATCAACATAAACACATATAGTCGAAGAGGACTATTACAATCACTTGAAACATATATAGATATATATATCCGTAATTATGATTAATTAATACATTCAATTTGAATAATTCTGCGCTTCTTCTAGATTTATACACATAAATGTATATATATATATATATATTACTTTTAGGAATACTTCACTAGATTATCTAGACTAATTTATAAGCCTTCTCTATTGGCTATCCATGATGGTTTAGTATCTATCATTAGGATGAATATTACTCGTAGTAAAATTCCAGAGATTATATTATTCTGGTATTCAGCAAATTCAGCGTTATCTTGGAGGTGTACCTACTTTGTGTCACCTCAATTCGTAAAGCATGGCATCTGAGAAATTCTGCGATAAATAATTAATTAAAACTATTTTTGACTATTTCATTTTATATTTCATCGTACCTAATAACTGAGACCATAATAACAATAATAGAGAGTTTTTGCATACCGTATCTTAATCGTCCGGTATTTTTTTCTCCCTAGAGCGCATGCTCATAGGAAATTGCGTATGCGTATCTGTAATATCAATATCAATGTTAATGTTTCCTATGAGCATGCGCGCTTGGGAGAAAAATAGAGAGTTTTTGCATACCGTACGTTAGTTACCGTAGGACGTCCGTTAGCTTTTTCTCCCTAGCCCGCATGCTCATAGAAAACTGCGCATGCGTATCTGTAATACTGTTTCCTATGAGCACGCACGCTAGGTAGAAAAAGCTAACGGACGTCCTACGGTAACTAACGTACGGTATGCAAAAACTCTCTAATACCGGACGATTAAAATACGGTATGCAAAAACTCTCTAATACCGGACGATTAAAATACGATATGCACAAACTCTCTATTACCTCAACTGGCAACGTTATTTTACATTCAATTATTCCAGAATTTTCTGTTACATTCTCAATTTTTTCAGTCAATCATAATGGGCTAAAGACAACTTAAACTAAAAACAACAGCAAGCTGGCATTTGCAACTTTTGCATACTACTTAATTATTTATTTTTTTAATAATTTTTTTAGCTTTTTTTTGCATTTTAAGATTAATTTTAAAGCCCGTATTTTTATTTTTATTTTTTTTTTTTCTTATTATAATTTCAAATAAATTTTTATGGAGCCTTTATTAGCCTATTTTGCATTTTACAATTAATTTTAAAACTTTAAAAAAAAAATTCTTGTTATAATTTGTAATAAATTTTAAGATTCTAAATATTAATACTAATGTAATAGTTTTTGTGACCAAAAAACTCACGTAATTCTATTATTAATATGTTCATAACAAAATAAAATTTTAACCACAATTTTTTTGCCAGTTCTCCATAAACATTAAAGACATTTTTAATAATCTACTACCAGCCATTAAATAAAATCAATTTTGTTCAAGAACTCTAGCGTATAAAAGAAAAAAAAAGAAAAAAAATCAAGAAATCATTCGTTTAAAGGAAAATAAAGTAAAATAGTCTCCAATAACAGCATAAGCTCCGCATTTTACAAACCATCTGCTGTTTCAAAAACCCCAATGTGGATATAGACGTCTGTTTCACGTGCAGCTGCAACAGTACACGGACTTTTATGGTTTCATGTATTGCAGTTTTATAAGGCAAAAACAAAGGGCACTTGTTATAACCTTTAGTTGTTAGTTGCATTTTAAAGGTTAGAATTTTTCGTGTTTTGTGTCAGTTGGATTTGAAAGCAATTGAATCACGAAAAAAGTTAACTTTTAAACTCATTGCTAGTATAGAACACAACTGCTTCAAGAAACGTTACTCATAAAATTTGGCTTGAACAGTTTTTTTTTTTTTTTCTTTTTCATATGTATTAGTTTTTCACGAAATTACGATGGATTTTTTTTTTTTTTTTTTAATGATGTAATTGAATTTTAATGTTTTAAAACATTTCATTACTGATCAAAATAATTTTTGGTGTTGCCTAATATTTTAAATTCCCAAATTTCAAGAGATTTTAACAAAATTATATTTGCGTAATTATCTTCTAGTTTTAAGTATTGAGTTAAATTTAAAAACTCAATATTAAAATTTGAAGAGAATATACATTAATATTGATCACAGGAAAAAGTGATCGACTCAGATTTACATAAGATTTTATTTATTTGTTTGTTTTGTAAAACTTATCCTAAATTTAATGAAACACACACTGCTTAACTATCTAAAAACATAATTAACCAAAAATAACAGCAAACTGACATTTGGAATGATTTTTCATATTCCGCCAATTATTAATAATTTTGTACACTTTTTTTTGCATTTTACGATTAATTTTAAAAATATTTTTTCGTATTAAAATTTTTAATAAATTTTATGTAGTTGCCACTTTAAAATTTTAAATATTAATGCTAATATAATGATTTTTTGCAACAAAAAACTCACGTAATTCTGTTATTAGCATATCCAGAACAAAAAACTCTTTTTTCCTATTCTTCATGAATATTAAAGATATTTTTAATGATCTACTACCAGCCATTAAAAAGAAAAAGAATCAATTTTGTTCAAGAGCTCTAGCACATAAAAAAAAATCAAGAAGCCATTCGTTAAAAGGAAAATAAAGTAAAATAGTCTCCAATAACAGGCGTAAGCTCCACATTTTGAAAATTATCTGCTGTTTCAAAAACCGCAAAGTTGATATGGACGTCTGTTTCACGTGCATCTGCAACCTTTTATGGTTTCATTTATTGCAGTTTTATAAGGCGAAAACAAAAGGTACTTGTAGTAACCTTTAGTTGTCAGTTGCATTTTAAAGGATAGAGTTTTTCGTGTTTTGTGTCTGTTGGATTTGAAAGCAAATGATGCAAGAAAAAAAGTCAATTTTTAATCTTTTTGCCTAGATGGACACAAATGTTTCAAGAAACGTTACTCATAAAATTTGGCCTGAGCAAATTTTTTCCCATGTTTATTAGTTTTTGTAGTGATTATAAAACGGAACATTTCATTTCTGAGATTTTTCTTACAATTACGCAAAGTTTTTTTTTTTTTTTTTGGTGTTGCGTAATATTTTAAATTCATAAATTTCAACAGATTTTAACAAAATTATATTTGCGATAATTAACTTTGATTTTTAAACATGACATTTACATTTAACTCAATATTAAAATTTGCATAGAATATACTATAATATTGATCACATGAATAAGTGATCGACTCTGATTTCATTAAAACGTGGCACTAAAAAATGAGACGCAATTAATATTTTTGCTGTAGTGACAGGATTGAATCTTGTTGCTATGGAAAGCCATTATTAAAATGTGCATAGAATATAAGTTAATGGGAATAACATGAATAAGTGATTTACTCTGATTTACATTAAAACGTGGCAATGAAACATTATACGCAAATCTTTTTACTATGGTGTCAAGTTTGGCTATTGTTGCCATGGCAACCCATTATTAAAACTTACATAGAATATAAGATAATATGGATCACATAAATAAGGGATCAATTCTGATTTAAATTACATTTTCTTGTGAAATTTATCCTAAAATGAATGAAACTATAGACACAGTTTAGATATGTCATATAATAATTTTCCCACGAGATATTTAGCTATATAATTTGAGCTGAACTGAATGTCTGCATATTTAAACAAAAATCTTTTCCTTTATGGCACTCCGAAATAACAGGCATTTGTTCCAATTCCAGTTTAGAATTTGTAGCATAAAATTTCGTCAGCTTGTTTCATAATCTATTCAAATTCTCTAGAATTTCCTGTCTTCATATTATCTTGGCTTAAAGAGTCTGTAGAAGAGCGAGAAATGAAATAGTTAAATTCTATAACCACTTTTAAGAACAGGAATATGTCACAAACATCCGACACTATTCTAAATCACATTGGATGGGAATTGCCTCACTATAATTGTTCCTTTTGTAATAGATTGCAAGTTAGAATTTGTTGCATAATACGAATTTTGAGTTAATAATGGGATGTTGTTTGACTGGGATAATTTGTAAGTTAAGAAATGCATTTCTAAAGATTCCTTTTCATTATTTAGATTTTCTAATTGTAAATGCAATATCTATTTTCATCAATAAAATATAAAAGTTTATGTTGACAAAATCTTTCCTCTAAGTATTATAGTATAACTGTTGCATAAAATCTAAAAATATAATATATGTTATTTTAAAATAAAATATATTGTATGGAGGGAATGTATAACCTATGATAAATACTGAGCGGTGATAATTAGCACTGTATTCTTGGTGAAATTACACAAAGCAATCTTTAATTCCATTTAATATTTGCAAATGGTGTGTCTTTAATTGCTGTAGTTGCATTTTATAGGATAAAGTATTCGTGATATGAATCAGTTGGATTTGAAAGCAATACATTTTAAATTAAAACAAATTTTGATTATTTATATTAATCTTCTTCTTCAAAGACACGACAGCTCCATGATGGATCAAGGCCTTCAGCCAGATTCCGAAACAAGACATATTGTTTTCTTTTTACGGGGTAGGGTTGTCAACACTACGCTCTGTAGTCATAATTGACCGAGACCGACTGTTTAAAGTGGATTCCGAACCATTACAAAAATAAATGGCACCACTGGGACTCAAATCCGAAATTTGTGGTACAGAGCGCCAGAACACTTGGCACTCGGCCATCAGCCCTATTTAAATTAATACAATACCGTATTTTTAATCCAGCTTCTTGTATATTTCATAAATTTTTATCCAGTATTTTTTCCATTATATGTTAGTCACTACAATAGTTAATGTACAGTCTGTTTAATAGCTAGTAGACTTATATATCCAAATACTAAATTTTATGAGGAAACTTAAAATTGAGAAAAAACATAATTAGATATAATATACCTGCAAATAAATATATATTATTCGTCACAGTAAAGTAGTGATCTGAAGTTATTTTTAAGGCAACTAAAATTAATATTACAATATATCATTAACCAGAATGCACATATTAATATTCTTATAAGTTGCAAAATAATTATCAAGTTAGACCTTTTGAAAATATTATAATAAAATAACTATACCCAAACTTAAAACGTGTATTTTAAGCAAACCAAATAAAATTCTCTATTCAAATAATTGAAAGCAAATTCTAAGCTTTAATTCTACAAAAACCGTTCACCAGAATATCTAATTAGACATAAAATCTTTATCACTAAACTGCTCAATTTCAAGTAAAAGAGGAAACCTTTCCATTTCCCCAAACCACGTCTTTTAATGAACGGAGATTCGAACAACCAATAATTACGATTTTATTTTAGGCCACTTTCTGCAGAAGGGGGGAGAAGAACCTATTAGCATATGGTTAATGATCCATGGCATATCTGAAAAGAGTGTCTCCAAACACTTGGGGCTGCCACGGAGGGAGAAGTCAATGTCACCTTTCTGGGCAATAACAACTCGATTTCTTGCCACCCATCGATTTGATTAATGAGCAGAATTCATTAAACATTTCGGATCCCTTGCCCATAATGAGCCGCACGCCAGTCTCTGATTCGAGTGGAATACCTTTTCATTCCAACGGATAATTATTTGCGTCGGTTGGATTCAACAATGTCTTAATTATGCGGCCGATGCATTCACTGTTAATCGTCTTATCTTAAGAAATTTTCGCAGATGCTCGTATTTATTTTTCGCAACTGATTAAAAAGAAATTTTTTTTACAGTTAGATTCTATTTTATGAACTTTTTTCAGCTTTTATTATTATAATTCATCAATAAATGAAACTCAAAAGTTTGATTTTTTTTGTTGTTGTTGCACATTCGTATTCCTCATGTATTTACGTTTACCATTAGTCATGCACAACAAACCACCAACGGGTGATTACGAGGGGATACTGATTTCCCGGCTGATATATATGGAAGTTCTATTTTTTTTTTAGTTTAGTTTACCATCAGTGGACCTTATATACAACTTATGCATGTTAAAAAAGATGATCCAGAAATTAATATTAAAAATATATTAGATCAAGTTGATGATGAAATATATTGAAATTACAACGCAAACTTTATAAACAAATATTACTGACTTGTTTATGAACATCGGTGGCCATTGACAACAATCCACTAACTTTTTATGAACATCTGGGACAGTTGATGTAGGCCACGAACAATCCACCGACGGAAGAATAGAGAACTATTTTTCTTTTTTTTTTTTTTTGAAGGGTGAAACCACACCACACTAACCATACCACAATAGCATGTCATATGAACGAAAACCCAAAAAGCTCCCAAAGGCCCCAAAAAGCTCCCACTGATCCGGAGCTCAGTGACAACGAGCGAAGCTAGTGAGCATTAGGGCTGAAGTTCCATCAGCTGGCAGTATTATTGTAGACACTGTTTAAAACACGAGCAGGTTAGATGGCGTTTGAGATGTTCAGCATCTCGCTTCGTAAGTTAAGCTACTTGATGGGAGTTTTCCGGGTTTTCTCACATGCGATATATAAATGCGTGGTATTACTCCTTACAAGTCTTTCCGGAAGGAACCGTCCTGTTTCTTCAGCGACTCGAAACTAAGTCAGATTTCTACCTATGGGTACTCCATCACAACGGAAACTGCTCCCTTTCCTCCATCCATAGGTAGATTGCTCATCCACGCTGCAGGATACTGAGGATTGGTCACAACAGCAACAATAAGACAACTTATTTTTATCAATCAAAAAAAAAAAATTACAAAGATTAAAATGAAAAAAAAATGCTTGCTTTGTTAATGTTCAAAAATGCTGGTTAGTACAATTACAAATTGAAATTCAAATAATAACAAATTTGAAATTAGAAATCAAAAATATAATAATTAAAAACCATAAATTGTTTTGAACATAAATTTTTTTTATATATATAAACTAAGCAATACTAAGCAATGCAATAATTTGTTCAATATAATAAAAAAATATTTTTTACATCCTAATTCAAGTAGCACTACCATAGAACGACGAAACTGCTTTCCTTTTATTAAAAATTAGTCATATGTAATGCTGAAAAACTGTCCATGAATGTAATTATCAGTAGCACTAAAAAGTTCGTCAACAAAAAAATTTACCATGCAGTAATTATGACTTTGAAAAATGGTCTCTCACGCAGAGTAGCAAACATAGATAACATTAAATATGTTATTATGTCATCAGTTATTAGAGAATTCATAAATTAATTACATCACCTGAAATAATGTTATTCATAGACTATTTGCTTTTGCATAATAAATAAATTACAGTGGGGTGACATTAAATTATTAGCTGTCATTCAAAATGGATGAACTACATCAGCATTGATTAAATGAAAGTATTCAAGCTATTTTATAATGGAAGAAAATCATCAGCCCAGACAAATGAATATTAGGTATTATTTGAAATTTGGAGTTCCTAGCTCATGCTTAAGCCGATTTTGAAACGGTTAATGAAAGTACTGCAACTCATTAAATTCAGTATAATTGATGTCATGATCAAAATAGTCAAAACAATTGTATATTAGAAACATTTATTTATATTTAGAAATGCATCTGACTGTTAGCTTAAATTTGTGGGTAATTATGTATATTATGATTTATGCTGTTGGGTAAAGATATATGTTGAAAAGAAATATTACTGTGGTAACTCAATATTAAAATTTTCATATAATATACGGTAATACTGTTCACGTTAATAAATGATCCACTCTGATTTTATTAAAACGGAGCACTGAAAAATGAAACGCAATTAACCTTTTTGCTATGGTAACAATATTGGTTCTTGTTGCTACGGTACCTCAATAATAAAACATGTATATGATCTATACTATAATAGTTATAACGTGACTAAGTGATTGACTCTGACTTTATTAAAACGGAAAATGAGATGCTATGAATCTTGGTAACTCAATATTAAAATTTGCATAGAATATACCATAATATTGATCACATGAATAAGTGATCGACTCTCACATTACTAAAACATAGCACTGAAAAATGAAGACGCAATTAATTTGTATGCTAAGATAACACAGTTGGCTCTTGTTGCTATGGTAACTCAATATTAAAATTTGCATAGAGTATAAGATAATAATGACAACATGTATCAATAGTCGACTCTGATTATATTGAAACGTAACACTGATATTGAGTGAAATAACCATAGAATTAACAACATTTTTAATAAAAAATAAAATAAAAGATGTTATTATAAAATTTAAATTATAAAATTTAATAAAATTGCGACTACGCGTTTTACATAAGAAGAGCAAAAAGACCTGTAACATTCCTTCTGTAAGAGGAGATTAAAAACAATTGACATGCGTTGAATGTTTTCTAACAGTGACTACTCTGTGACTAAGATGACTAAGATGACTAAGATGACTACTAAGACTACTAAGTCTACTAAGTCTACTAAGTCTCTAAGTCTAATGACTACTAAGACTACTAAGATGACTTAACTATATCGGTTGCCTGGACGGCCATCGGTCGTTTACAGGGTGATCAAACGCAGTCCATCGTAGCGAAAGCGCTAAAAGAATTTCTCAAAGTGTTATTTCCACACTATGGAACCGTTTTTGGAAACTGCCGATGTTATTATGTTTCTATATGGGAATCATGTTTTGTAAAATAAATATGGTTTGTTATCTTTGACAGACAGTGTAGAAATGTAGTTAATTTATCAACTTGAAGTATGTAAATTTTTTTGTTCTGCTTTAATCCGATTTTTTTAAAAAACACTCTTATTAATTTTTAAAAGAAAATTTCAAATTTTAGATGTAATTGAAAATTGTGTAGCAAATGTATTAAAGAACGATATTTTAATTCTTCTGGTTACCTGAAATACAGTCACTGCCTATGAAAGATGTTAAAAATATGTGTTATAGAATGAGTCACATAAAAAAAAATCTGACTTCCTAGTTGAAATTTTCTAATTTTCTCCATTAATAACACTTAAATACAGGGTTTTTAAGAGTAAGGCCATAATCCTCTATGCTCATATTATTCTTGTAGACAACAATGATCAAATTCGCAAACAAATTCAAATTTACCAGCAGATCAAATTCACAAGTTAAAATCAAATTCACAATAATGATCAATGATCAAATCACTTCATTCCAATTCAGAAGTATTTATTTTTACGACATAAATAATTAATAGGACTTAACATATTAAAATAAAACGAAATTATTAAAAAAAATTAGAGACGTGCAATTTCAATAGAGGATTCCATTTGATGTTACATAAAATAAAATAATAGGGAACTATTAAAATAAAATAGGATTATATAAGAGCATGTCATTTATCAAATAAAACCAAAAAAGCCATTTAATAGTTAATTTTGTACATATAACTAATGTATACACAAAATAAATATATTATTTAATTATTATTATTAAAATTTATTTTAATTCTAACATACTTAATTATTATTTTTTTTCAACATTTAGTGTCTATAAATTAAGTTCCATATCCATTAATGGTTATAAGTTAAAGAAGATACTGACATATCTGAATCTTTCAACAAATTTAAAAAACAATTGCCAATTGCTAATTTTATTCAAATTTTTGTTACGCGTTGCATTAAAAGTAATAATAATTATTTTTCAATTTTATTAAAAAACATATCTATTATCAAAATATGTTTTTAATGATATATTAGGATAATAATCTCAGTTGAATTACTTTCAATTGTAGAAAGTAATTGTACATTAAAAATATTCTAACACCAAAAAAGAAATAACTTAAGACTGAATAAAATTTCTGCAAGTAAAGAAATTGCATTTGTCTACCAACTGGAATATTTTTATATGCAAATCAGATGGTCCTACAAACGCATCAAAAATAAAACGCATATTGAAAATGTATTCAAACAATGAATACTTTCCGAGTTTATTCTTTTCCATTGTTTAAAAATAGTATTTGTATTTGCTGCGATTTCTGAGTCTTCAAAGCATGTTTGTCTTTTTTTCCAAAAACAAGCACTTTATCGTAAAAGGGAAAATAAAAAGCTGCAATATTTTTGTATTCGCACGGAGATTATTTGGATTCTGTTCTAAATGCAGTTTTTTTTAATGTTTTTTTTTTTTTAATAATTTTGAATTTCTGAATAAAAATTATGAAATTAATTGCTATAAGGATTATAATAGCTTTGGACTTCATAATAAATCTTTCTTTTATAAGCATGGTAACTTTTCATAATGGTATAGATAAATATATATTGAAACAGATAATTAATAATGTACTGAACAGTTAATTATTAACACTTGAAATTTATGCTCATTTTATTTTATCATAGAATATGTTTTATAGACGATTTCACTGATAACGGTACGCAAAGGCGAGAAACAGCTTATAACAATTCAAGTATTTGTGAAAGAGTTGGTATTAAATACTATTACTTATACTATTAAATCTGCAATGCCGCCTAAGAAAAGAAAACTATTGAATTGGACCAGAATTTACTCTTAACGAAGAGCAGCATCGTAGAAAATCTATAGAAAATGTGTAGACATCCAAAAATCTGAATGAATCTAACAAGTCAAGATTGGCCAATACTAGACCTTTAAGAAGCAAAAATGCTACCTTGAACAAACGTGTATCTAAATAGAACAATTAATAAGTTTGATTTTCTGAAGCCATGCAACATCGGGTTATTTCTGGTAGTATATACAAATAAGAAGTTTAAAATTAAAAAATTGACGTAGTTACATTCAGAAATTCTGTCTACATTTTTGTTAAATAGAAATAACTTCCTTCTTTTTACAATAGTAAACAAAATCTGACGTTTCAATTTTCAGAAAACTACCCGATTTGTAACTCATCAATAGTAAGCATAATATGAAAGAACATTTCTGTGCTTTTTTAAGAGCATTGTAGTCACTGCTTAAAGAAAATTGTAGCCTTGGTAACTATTATAACAACTTGTGTGCTTGTTTGAAAATAGATGCGAAATTGCTTTTTGAGAGTTTTCAAGATCTTGAATTGAAAAAGTACAATAACTTTTTCTCATTCTGTTATAGATTATTCGTGCCTTTTAAAAAAATTCTAGAAATAGACTATTTTTTCAAAAAATGGAAATCAAAAAGTCAGAAAATACGTAAGAAAAAAAATATAAAACAAAAAAAAATAATTAGTAATATCTAAGAAAAAAATTAAATTTGAAAAATCTAAGAAAAAAGTTAAATTTGAAGAATGCATTACGAAAAAAATTAAGTCAGAAAAATAGAATAAAAAAAATTAAATAAGAAAAAAAAATAATTCGAAAATATATCCTCCAATAAGGTAGAAGAACTATCTTACTTTATAACTTTTAACTATCTTACTATATATACTAAAGTTACTGTTTTAACTATCCTACTCATTCTTCAGAAGAAGAAAAACTACAAACACTTTTAAAATTCTTCAGTATCAAGGAATCGTTTACCTATTTCACAAAGCGCACTGCAAATTGGCGGGAAACTTAGAATATCGTTTTCTGCAGTGAGAACGAGGCTGCAAAAGATTGAGATAATCAATGTCATTCATTCTGGCCCCGGGGAATGCAGGGAGCTCGGTGCGTAATTCCCGCTCAAACCATTAACGATTTCTTTTCACAATCAAATGTTTTCTTTTCGAGCAAATCGCACTTCTAACAGTTATTCGCTGTCTTTTCAATTTAGTTGTTTCCATATCTTGTTTCTCTAACATTCGTGCGATACTGTCGGTATTCTAATTTCCATTAAGGATTAAGTGTTAAAAGATTTATTTTATTTAGTATTAGCATACTCTCGGTAGGTTTGTTATGGATTATGAGACGTCCTCCGGGTAGATTATTAAAGATGGTAAAAAAAAAATATATTAAATTAATGGAGAAATCAATTGGCCTTTCAAAACAAACTCTGTAAACAAACATAACTGATGTAATGTGCAGGTGGGGGAACCAAAATGTAACTGGATGTGGTTGGGTTGAGAGAAGACACAGGTTGGAGAACTCATAGATTTATTTACACTCACACAACACCACACTCATACATTATTTAACAGATTTAAAGACACATAAATATTGATTCATGGAAAGATTCCAATTCTAAGCAGAAAACCGAATACTCAGCTACGCGCAGAATGTACGACATATACTTCCTCACCAGGTAAGTCTGTAGGCCAACTAATACGCAGGTTTGGGTTAAATTATTTAATTTTCATTAAAAAATCGTTTGCGTCTGATGCCATCTGGTGTCAAATGAGCATTTCGTTTATAGTTTTTTTATTTGTCTTAAAAAAATTTTCTTGAAGTTAAAATGATAATTTTTTTTTCAAGTTTAAAGTCTAAAAGCTACTACGTTAAAAGCTATCTACTCTAAAACCACTTCTAAGCAGAAAATCTGAAACATGGCTATGCGCAGAATACGCGAAATATACTTCTTCTCCATGTGAATCTGTAGATAAACTAATATGCAGAGTTGCGTTAAATATATTTTCTCTTTAGGTGAGAGGTTCTAGGCAAACTAAAAGTTTCTCAGCCGGAGAACAGGCTTGCGCTCTAGTTCCTCTCGGCTGAGAGGTGAGAGTCTCGAGGCCAACTGATCATTTCTCCTGAACGCCATAGGATGCGTTCTCGCCATTGTGTGCGAGGAAGCATGGTAACACTGGCATAAAATAAATATATTTTATTGAACATAGGTAGGTCTCGAATTCTACTTGTGTAAAACTCTATCAGACCACTGACTGGTAATAAGGGGAGGATAATGCCTCGCTGCAGGAATTTTTAGGAGTAATTAACCAGCATTTGAATTTTGTATGAGAGAGAAAAAGAGAAATTTTACCATTTTCACAAAGTACAACTCTTCCTGAACGTAATTCTAATTTTAGGCTACTTTCTACACAAGTGAAGAAATTTTGTCAGCATTCGGTTGATGATCCATCGTTAAATCTAAATCATTGTTAAATTGTTAAATCATCGTTTAATTCACCATTATATTTGTAAAGAGTGTTTCCACACACTTAGATTTCCACTAACCAAGAAGCGAGCTAAGCGAATAAGAAGCGAATCCAATGCCACCTTTTCGGCAAGAACACTCGATTCTTGCCAGCTATCGATTTGATTAATGAGCACAACTCACTAAATGTTTAGGATTCCCTGAACACAACGAGCTAGTCTCTGATTTAAATGGCAAACGTTTTTCTACCAAAGTTAAGCATTTGCGTTTGTTGGTTTCAACAATGTCTTAATTACGTTGTCGCTGCGTTAATTGTGATTTCTTAGAAATTTTTGCAGATACTCGTATTACTTATGTGGCAGAATGCTGTTAGGAAGTGATGAAAATTACATAAAAATTATAATATTATAATTAAATTGATGGAATTAATTTCACAATTTTCTAGGTATTTCCCCTTTTTTTTTTTTTTTTTTTTTTTTTTTTGATAAATTTTCAGTTTTTTGAAATACTGCCAAGTTGGCGGCCAGCTGAAAAAAATTAATTACTTATGTGTCAGAGTGCTATTAGAAAAGTATTTGATGAAAATTAAAAAATATTTTCCTGAAATATAGATATAAAAGTATTTTCAGATTAAATTGGTCGAATTGATTTTACTATTTTATAGATATCTTTTCAATTTTTCATGAATTTTCAGTTTTTTAAAATACTGCCAAGTTGGCGACCCGGTGAAAAAAAATTGGTTGAAAAAATTGGTGAAAAAAAATATGCGATAGAATAAGTTATCTGATGGATCTGTTGAACATTTTCTTTTTGAACATTTTCTTACCGCATGTTTCACTTAAATATGCCACTAACCCTGCCTTACAACCTATAGACGACGGAATGAGTTTAGGATATTGACTTCTTGGACTATATTGACTTTTGATTGAACATTGACTTTTTTTTTCATTGAACAGTGTTTTAAATGTTTGGAAAAAATTTAAATAAAAATATTTCTTAAAATTACACTCAAGAGCCAAAACATTATGACCACCTGCCAATAACGAGTTGGCCCAGCTTTGGAGCGCAACACAGCTTCAACCCGCCTTGGCATGGATTAATACCACCACTTAATGTCAGTTAAATACCACTTCCACCTGATCACGTGCCTTTCACGTCATCCAGGCGAGTTCATTGCAAAATGTAGGGGTGGTCCTAATGTTTTGGCTCTTGAATGTATACTTAATATTTCATTAAAAAATAAAGATATTTTTCTTTTGCATTGGAATTCCATTTAAAAAAATAATTGTGAAATTTTAGAAAACTCTAGAAGAAGCAGTGAAAAGGAATTATAAATAATAGGAAAAGTATTTTTAAAATTTTGTAAGTGTGGCAAAAATATAATTCGAATGTATTATATTTTTGCTGTAATTTTAAATAATCTAATACAAATATTTTATAAGAAATGACCTTGAATATAATAAAATAATAAATAATCTCCTGAGTTTGCAAACTAAATATTATTCAAAATTTTATCACAAAAAAAAAAAAAACATTTGCAAGAACTAACATGAAGTTGGAAAAGAAATTATAGTTAAAATTATTAAAAGAAATTGTAATTAAAAATTGTATTTAATTGTTATTTATTTGTAAAAAGAAATTATAGAAAAATTATATCAAAATGTTATTTAGTAGACTTTTTTTAATTAAATTAGATTATTTATTCATTTTGTTACCGCACAAAGTTTTATTAACACAAAAAAAGAATGAATAACCTAATTTAATTGGAAAAGTAATTACCAAATGATTAAATAAAACTAAAATTGAAACAAAAAAAAAAACATTTAAAAATTTTATTCTGAATCTGAAAGTTTTAAATAAAAGATATCATTTAAAAAGGGCCGTTTTATTAATCCAACTACTAATGCTTCCATTTTTCAGAAGAAGAAAAAAATGGCGTTTAGAATATAATAAGAACATGAAAAGAAAATCATTGTTTATTTACAACATCTTTGCAAAACGCTTCTTTGATTCAATGCTTACAATGAATGCTCAACATTGAAACCACCAACAGTATAACATGCTTGATGGCGACGAAGGATTGTCTAACAGTTCGAAAGATGGCAGGCATTTGGTGCAGGATAATTGCCACAATGGATAGACGATCAACAAGGTTCTCATCAATTGGAGTATCGTAAATGAAAACACATTTGTAAACCCGAGTAAGAATAAAATAGATGGTCTAATAATGCGCTTGATCTCCAATTTATGGATATATATTTGCATCAAAATAATCACTCTTTAATAATAGTGATTTTAAATTACAAATCATCCACTGAAGTTATTTTTTAACTCAAGGGTTTTAAATAGAATGTTTCAACTTTCAAGTGTTTAAAATATTTTTTAACTCATATAGTCTTTCAATCTTTCAAGTGTTTTAGTCTTTCACTTTTCAATATTATGTAATGCAGTTTCTATATTTTGCTTCAGAAAATATATCAAACGATTTAGAGATGCTAACATTTTAAGTAATCCTCATCAGACTGGACATGTTGCTTCGGACAGCCATCTTGAATATAATTGGGTCTTTTAAAAATACGCATGATCTTCAATTTATGGACATCATTATATTTAAAAAGTATGATATATGGATTTTTAAACACAAATAATTGACCGAGAATATTTTTAGTTACATATTCAGTCAAGTGTTTTAAATAGATTATATAAGTATTCACTTTTCTATATTATGTAATGCATCTTTTATATCTTATTTCCAGAGATTTCAATTGACTTACGATGTTCATTTTCTAAGTAAACCTCATCAATCTGTAGGGACATCCGCGGTGTTTTAAGAAGCCGCCTACAACCGACCTGTTGGGCTACAAAAGTAATTTATATGTAAATTTGCAGAAAGCAGAATTGCAGAGAAACAGAGGATTAGCGGCAGACATCACTTGGATTTACAAACGTCAGCAGAATTATGTCCTCCCGGTATTCCAAGCGTTAAGAAGTATTATAACGCACGGAAATATGCGTTACGGTAGCGGTAAATGTTAAAGGTAACAGTGGTACGGAAAATTAAAACGTCTTCGCTAGCAAGTATACTTATTCGATACAATTTAATGATATAGAGCAGGGGTGGCCAACCCAAGTGATCACGTGGACCACTTTGGAAATATATCCTAACACCGCGGGCGATATATAAAATTATACATATTAGATTTAGACCCACTATAGACCTTTTTTTCGAATGGAAAATTAACCATATTGAGTTATTATTAATATGTTTACTTTTAATCTTACATGTAAACATAAATAATATAATAATGATATTAAACGCACATTGTAAAGAAAGACATCACACTAAAAATGAAATATAAAATATATATCAATATAAATGAAATCATTAAAAAATATTTATTTTACTAGTGAGATATATTTTTCTCCACTCATCATGAGTTCGCAGAATATAATTTAATTATTCTGCTAACTCATAACTGTAAACTCATAAATAAAACAGGCAATATCTGTCATATATTCGCAAGAGTATTATTTTGAAATCAAAGTTAGTTTTTTTCTCATAATTTTGACAATTCATTTTTGAATATAGGGATGCACACATAATGTATTTTTTTAATACATTGTTTTTCACTTCTTTGGCCATTATAAAAAAATATATTTTGTAAAAGTGGGATACATTTCACGGGCCGAGAAAAAAATGCAAGGAACGCCGCGGGTCGGCTACCCCTAGTCTAGAGTTTAATTTCTTAATTAAAATAATAAGCCATAAATGTATTATTAGTACGTAATGCTTCTAAACTTTACATATCCATGCTTTCTCAAACTATTTAAGTACGTAACTCGAATTGTAAAAGTGTTTACATATAAAAAAAATGATAATGAAACCGAAAGGATGTCTTACTTACAAAGGGAGAATATTCATATTCATATCAGGTTTCCTGGTATATGATGAATAAAGTTATTAATTATTATTTTACGTAGAGGAATTTACATTAAGAAAGAAAAGTAATTAAACAGCAAGTCACTTCAAGTCGTGTGTGGATTGGAGTTCGAATATGTATTACTATAACAAGTATTATTGTAGTATAACATTAAATCTGTGCCTTTACAGATTCATTTTTGTTTTATTTACAGATTTATTTAGTTTGTTGTTTTTGTTTTGTTGTTCAATCCATTTTTTTATTTAGTGTGCAATTAATCACAAAAAGAGATTTTTAATAATTGTATTTCAATTTTTAAAAAATTGTAAGTTTGGATAGTGAAATTTCGCTTTTGACCATTTAATATGTAATCTTCTGGTTTCATCAGCATATTTTTAACATTCACAAAAAAAATAAATGAAAATAATTACACATAGAAGTTGTGAGAGGTCATAATTTAAAAATTATACTGAAAATAAGTCCGATTTTTCCTAAATTTATTAGATTTTTATCCGCAAAAGGATTCTTATATTTTTTTTAATAAAATGTACAGTTTTTAATAGCGAAATAAAAATCATAAAATAATATTCAAAATATAAAATATTAGAAATATAATTATAAAATATTATATAAATATATTATATAATATTAGAAATATACTTATAAAATAATATTAGAAAAAAAATTATCTGTTTTAGTTCCTTTTCATTATAAAATGTTTTGCAAATGTCTGTGTGAACGAGAGTGTTATTTATTTTTTTTTTCTTTTTCCGGAATGTTTTTAATGTTAATGGCAAAGTTTTGCAATTATTACATAATTCAAAAATGTTTTGTGGCTTTAAATATTACATTATTATACGGAATTAAAGAAAAATTCTTCAGATTCGAAATTCTTTTTACATATATATAAATTGTTTTGTCATAATAAAATAAATTCAATATTTATGTTTTGAGATGTTTCGTTCCCTTGACAATATTTTGATACGGCTATGATTAATTAAAAAAATTATGAAAAACGCTTTTTTTTTTATTAAAATTAAATACGAGTTTAATGCTGTTCAGTTGAGTACTTTTTTTTTTTTTTTTTTTTGCTGATACTGGTGAGAGTACTTTTATTACTGGCTGTTCGAATATATTCAAGTAGTTTCTCCGTGAAGATCGATTGAAATAATTCTCCGCACACAAATTATCTGCTTTATGTTTTGGTCAAAAGGATTTAGTTTGTGAATGAGAACGTAATCAAGAAATCAGATAATCTCATTCATTATCATCGGACATATTTTGTCAAAACCATAAAAATCATCATAACTAATTAAGTTTGTTTTTCAAATGCTTTTTTTCTCTTGCCTTGTTAGGAAATTACACAGAGTATAATAGGAAACCGTGGAAGGAATAATAAGGAAATTATTTTCATTTATAGGGAATTCAATAGCAAAATAACTGTTATTGAGTGAGTTGCGTGAATTTTTCCACTGTTTTCGCCAAGCCTAATATAAGTATGCTTCTGAATTATCAGAAAACATCGCTTCCCATGAAAAAAATATTGGAATGTTTCAAAAGGATTGACAGAAATGAAATCACAGAATGTTGAAATTTTAAATATTGTCCACCCCCTGCTCCCTTTCTTATCTAAAGGACCTCGGGTTTTATGTATACATAAAATTGTATAAAATTTTATGGTATGTTATACGTATGTATACCAAAAATATCCCAACCTCCACCTACAGATCATGGAGGAAATACTTTTGAGGCTAGATGCCCTTCTTTTCTGTGGTAAATGGAAAAAAAAAACACTGAAAATTTTCAAAATGAATCTAACTATGAGTAGTAGTTAATTATATCTAGTTTTTCAAATGCTGTTTTTGCCTTGTTAAGGAAATTACCGCGAATGTAATTAGGGAACCGGGATTTAAGCAATGGAAATTATTTTCATTTATAGTGAATTCAAGAGTAAATTAACTGTTATTGAGTGAATTACATAACTTTTTTCACTGTTTTTTTCCAAGCCTAATAATAAACGTGCCTCTGAATTTTTAGGAATGAACGCTTGCCATGTAAAAAAATATTGGAATGTTTCAAAAGTCAAAATGCTTCACAAAAAGGAAACCACAGAACATTGAATCTTTAACTACTGTTTCCCCCTCCCTCTTATAGGGAGGATCTCGGGTTTTATGTATACGTAAAATACATAAAATATAACGTATAATTATGTATATATTATGTATATATATATATATATAAAGAATAATCCGAAACCCACCGATAGATAATGGAAAGAGGACTTTTGATGCTAGCTGCCCCTTCGCTCTGTGCTGAATGGAAAAAACAAACCGAACAAAACAGAAAAATGAATAGTTTAAAAAAACTAAAAAACACGCTTTTAGAGTTAATCAAATTAAAAAGTAAAAAATATTTGTTAACATAAGAATAAAATGACTTACGAGAAAATGAATGTCACTGTTCTAAAAGCGTGGGGTGCTCGATATCAATTGTTAAAACATTTTTCACTAGTTTCATTATGAAATGCAGAGTTAATTTAAAATTGTCATACAAAGCACCCCACGCTTTTAGAACAGTGGCATCCATTTTCTCGTAAGTCATTTTATTCTTATTTTAACAAATATTTTTTACTTTTTAATTTGATTAACTCTAAAAGCGTGTTTTTTAGTTTTTTAAAACTATTCATTTATTTTTTACTTTTTAGTTTGATTAAATCTAAAAGCATGATTTTTTTAGTTTTTTTAAACTATTAGTTAATTTTTTACTTTTTAGCTTGATTATCTCTAAAAGCGTGTTTTTTAGTTTTTTTAAACTATTAATTTATTTTTTACTTTCTAGTTTAACAAGCAAACAAACATTCAGGAGAAACTAATAGAAGAGCGTATTAAAAAGAATCAACTGCCTGTAAATGTTTCTTTGCAGCTTAAATAGTGTATATAAGGAGAAACAGATCTCCAGGGGAAAAAGTTACGTACATACATACAAACATACAAACATACAGGTGAAGCTAATAAAAGCGTATTAAAAAAACACTTTGACTGTCGATGGGTATTACACATCTCCTCACATCTGAAAGCAGTATCTGCAACGGATGCCATCAGCGAATTCGTATCTGAGATCATCCTACAAACTAGCTCAATGCCTCCTTCGTGTATATAGGAGGACCATCTCAAGTGCATTTATGAGGTGTAGTTAGCATTGGCTAGCGCTCTTGCACTCGGCGATAAAGGTTTCGTGTTCGAGTCTCTGCAGTGCGATGGGTATTTGTAGTGGTTCTGTATGAACTTTAAACCATAGGTTCTGGTCTAATAGGACTGTTAGGCGTAGAGCTGACAACCCTACCTAGTAAAAAGAATACAATTTAACAAAGCATTTAAAAGCAAAGTAATAATAATAATAAATGTCAAGTTAATTTTATTGTTTAACATTTTTAATCGCAATCTAGTAAATAAATCCTGGACATCTTTTTCACAAACATTTAGTGTTCGATTTTTTTTTAGTACATTGAATTAGATACTTTTATTTATTAAAAGATTTAGGATTTTTAAAAGGGAACGTTTTTTTTTAAATACCCAACTATCGAAACAGATGAATCGATCGCTTAAATGAAATAAGTAAAAAGCTCATATATTTTTTGGTGTTTAAATGATAACAAGAAGACGCAAAAAAAAAAATAATAAAACCATTTGTACTCTTCCATTGTATTTTTTTTATCCGACCTTCGAATCGTATGAAATCGATTTCCCGACTAACCCCAGGAAACTTTACTTAGCAGGCCGCTATAAGCCCTTATTTTGTAAAATTGTCAAGTAAATATTGTTGGGCAAATATGAAAAATGTCTCGCACATTGAGAAAAGTAAAATGTATCAGATTATTTAATTTTTAAACACTGACGACTTCAACGCGCTTTTTTTAATTTTGAAATGTTGCCAACAACCTCGTATTCAGGGCTTCACATGTTACCTGGAATACAAAAATGTATGATCTTTATAAAAGTAATGGCACAACTGTGTAAATAGCAAGCTTTTTATATATCGCTGTGCTGAAATAAAAATTCAATATCCAAAGCGCGCCACCGTAGCTCAGTGGTTAGAGCACTGGTCTTGTAAACCAGGGGTCGTGAGTTCAATCCTCACTGGTGGCTAGTTAAGTAATTATATATTTTAGTTTTGAATTCTTTTATTTTTAATAATTACAGTTGTAATTACTTTGCACAGTTCCATCTTTTACTTTTATAAAAAAAATGCAAAAATAAAAAAGAAATTATTATTTTAAATATATTAAAACTATCTGGAATATGTTGCGTTAATAAAAAAAAATTTAAAAAGTATTGTTTTCCTGATATTATTTCGGCATTTTTTAAAATGCCACCAAAGACAAGAAAAAAAATGGAAATTAAAAATTAGAGGGAAAAAAACTCCTCTAAATTAGAACTTCTAATTACTTTATTTTTAAGAAATATATGAACCAGTAAGCTTACAAAACTTAAAGCAAATTTTTCTCATTCAATCCCTTGTGTATGCAGCTCAACAAAACTTCCTTAGAAAGCATTGAATCCACTATTTATCTGCTTATAAGTAGCGAACAATAACAATTCATGTACCCAAAATTAAACAAACTCCTATCTATTGATAAGTCTATGCTAATCTACTACTCTGTCGATAAGTCTCCTTAAGAATCTTATCTTCCATTATACGGAATGCTAAATAATAGAATTATGTAAAATATCAAAGAAAAAAAATTATGTTTCTTTTTTTGTTATAAGTAAATCTAATCAGTGTCTATGTTTATCGCTTATAACTTTAGCTGTTAACCTTTAGGTACTTGGAGTAGTATCATGGGTTAATCGTAAGACTTTCAATACAAGATGACGATTAAAGCTTTTAATAAATCACAATATCAAATTCTTTGTATGTAGCTATTTTAAAATAAATTTTTTATGACAAAGACAAGCCACCATAGCTCAGTGGTTAGAGCACTGGTCTTGTAAACCAGGGGTCGTGAGTTCAATCCTCACTGGTGGCTTGTTAAGTAACTGAATTTTTTCTATTTTGAAATATTATATTTCGCATAATTACAGTTGTAATTACTTTGTACACTTCCATCTTTTACTTTTAAATTATTTTTATTAAACTTAATCTAAACTAAGCTTTTCTTTTCCATATTTGTCTTCTTGAATCACTCCACATATAACACAGGGATGATTCCGACAAGTATAAACATAAACATATATGTAGTGAAAGATAATTATTACAATCCCCTGATATATATGCATATCCCTAATTATTGTTAATTAATACATTCAATTTTTTTAATTCTGTATTTCTTCTAGTTTTATACACATCTAATGCATATATACTACTTTTAGGAATACGGCACTAGAATATCTAGACAAATTTATTATAGCCTTCTCTATTGGCTATTCCCAATAGTTTAGTATCTAACATTAAGATGAACATTAAGATTACTTAAACTAAAATTCCAGAGATTACATGACTATGATATTAAGCAAATGCAGCGTTATCTAGGAAGTGGTATCTACATTTTGTCACCACAATTTGTAAAGTATGGGATCTGAAAAAATTCTGCAACAAATAATGAATTAAAATTGTTTTTGATTATTTCCTTTTATTTTTCATCGTACCTAATAACTGAGACTATAATAATATTGTCTCAACCGGCAACTTTATTTTACCTTTAATTGTACCAGATTTGTTTTTCTTTTCAATAATATACAATTTTCAAAACCAACAGCAAACTGAATATTTCCAAAATTTTTTCATACCACGTCAATTATTAATTTATATTAATAAATGTTTTAGGTTTTTGAATTTTATGATTAATTTTCATGCCTATTTTTTAAATTTTTTGTATTATAATTTTTAATAAACTTTTTTGCAGTTGCCACTTTAAGGTTTTAAATATTTATTAAATGTAATATTAATGTTAATGTAATGGTAATAACTCAGAAAACTCATGTAATTCTGTTATTAGCATATCCAGAGCAAAATAAATTTTAACCACAATTTTTTTCCAATTCTTCATGAACATTAAAGAAATTTCTAATAGTCGACTACCTGCCATTAAAAAAAAATCAATTTTGTTCGAGAACTCTCGAAAAAAAAGAAAGAAAAAGAAAAAAAAAGAAAACTCAAGAAGCCCTTCGTTAAAAGGAAAATAAAGTAAAATAGTCTCAAATAATGACATAAGCTCCACATTTTACAAATCATCTGCTGTTTCAAAAACCGCAAAGTTGATATGGACGTCTGTTTCAAGTGCAGCTGCAACCGTACAAGGACTTTTATGGTTTCATTTATTGCAGTTTTATTATGCAAAAACAAAGGGTACTTGCTAAAACTTATAGTTGTTGGTTGCATTTTAAAGGATGGAGTTTTTCGTGTTTTGTGTGGGTTGGATTTGAAAGCAAATGATTCGCGAAAAAAGGGAATTTTTAATCTTATTGCCTGTATGGAATATAACTGTTTCAAGAAACGTTACACATGAAATTTAACTTGAACGTTTTTCTTTACATATTTAGTGATTTTTCTAGTAACTGAATTGTGATGGTTTTTATTATTTTTTCTTAATGGTTTAGTTGAATTTTAATATTTTAAAGCATTTCATTAATGTTCAAAGTATTTTTTGGTGTTGTCTAATATTTTAAATTCACAAATTTCAAGAGATTTTAACAAAATTATTTTTGCGATAATTACCTTCTAGTTTTAAATATTGAGTTAAATGTAAAAGCTCAATATTAAAATTTAAATAGAATATACGTTAATATTGATCACATGGAAAAGTGATCCACTTTTATTTACATAAGATTTTATTTATTTATTTTTTTGTGAAATTTTTCCTGAATTGAATGCAACAGACACTTCTTAACTATCTAAAAACATAATTAACCAAAAACAACAGCAAACTGATATTTCCAATGATTTTTCCTATTCTGTCAATTATTAATTTTCATTAATAATTTCTTTACACTTTTTTTTTGCATTTTATGATTAATTTTAAAGATCTTTTTAAAAAATTGTTTCGTATTATAATTTTTAATAAATTTTTATGTAGTTGTCTCTTAAAGATTTTAAATATTAATTATAATCTAATGATTTATGCAAAAAAAACTCGCGTAATTCCTTTATTAGCATAAGTACAGAACAAAATAAATTTTAACCACAACTTTTTTTCCAATTCTCCATAAAAATTAAAGAAATTTTTAATAATCTACTACCTGCCATTAAAAAAATCAATTTGGTTCGCGAGCTCTAGCACATAAAAGAAGAAAAAAAAGAAAGAAAAATCAAGAAGCCATTCGTTAAAAGGAAAATAAAGTAAAATAGTCTCAAATAACAGTTGTAAGCTCCACATTTCACAAATCATCCGCCGTTTCAAAAACCGCAAGGTTGATATGGACGTCTGTTTCACGTGTAGCTGCCACAGTACATGGCCTTTTATGGTTTCATTTATTGCAGTTTTATAAGGCAAAAACAAATGGCACTTGTTATATATAACCTTTAGTTGTTAGTTGCATTTTAAAGGATTGAGTTTTTCGTGTTTTTTGTCGGTTGGATTTGAAAGCAAATGATTCACGAAAGCTGTGAATTTTTAATCGTATTGCTTGCACATAACACAACTGTTTTGAAGAAACGTTACTCATAAAATTTGGCTTGAACATTTTTTTTTTTTTTTTTTCATATTTATTAGTTTTTTCTAGAGACATTATAAAACAGATTTACGATGGATTATTATTTTTTTTACTTTATGGTTTGATTGAATTTAATATTTTAAAACATTTCCTCACATTTTTCTTACAATTATGCAAAATATTTTTTGGTGTTGCGTAATATTTTAAATTCAAAAATTTCAAGAAGTTTTAACAAATTTATATTCGCGATAATTATCTTCGATTTTTAAACATTTACATTTAACTCAATATTAAATTTGTATAGAATATACGATAATATCACTTGAATAAGAGATCGACTCTGATTTCATGAAAATGCAGAACAGAAAAATTAGACACAATTAATACGTATTTTTACTATGGTGAAACGATTGGTTCTTGTTGCTATAGTAACACTATTGTCTTTATGGTAACTCAATATTAAAATTTCCATAGAATATACGATAACGTTGATCACATGAACAAGAGATTGACTCTGATTTTATTACAACATAGCACTGAAAAATAAGTCACAGTTAATTTTTTTTTTTTTTTTTTGATATGGGGAGAAGATTGGCTCTTATCGCTATGATAACTCAGCATTAAAATATGCATAGAATCTAAGATAGCATTAGTCACATGGATTAAAATTACATTTTTTTTTGTGAAATTTATCCTAAATTGTATGAAACTATATACATTGTTTAACTATGTCATATAACAATTTTCACACGAGATATTTAGCTATATAATTTGAACTGAACTGAATGTCTGTATATTTAAACAAAAGTCTTTTATCTTTATGGCCCTCAGAAATAACCGGCGTTTGTTCCAGTTACAGTTTAGAATTTCGTCAATTTGTTTCATAATCTATTTCAAATTCTTCAGTATTTCCTGGCTTCATATTATCTTGGTTCGAAGAGTCTGTGGAAGAGCTAGAAATGAAATAGTTAAATTCAAACAGGAATGTGTCATAAACATTCGACTATTATGAATCACATTGGATGGGAATTGCCTCACTATAAATATTCCTTTTGTAATAGATTGCAACTTAGAATTTGTTGCATAATACGAATTTTGAGTTGGTATAATTTGAAAGTTAAGGAATGCATTTCTAAAGAATCCATTACATTTGTTAGATTTTCTAATTGCAATAGCTGTTTTCGCGAATAAAATATGATTTTGATGAAATCTCTCCTGTAGCGGAAGTAACTTTTGCATAAAATCTACAAATATAATATAATTCTACTGTAATATAACTAATTTTAAATTAAATTATATTGTATGAAATGTAATGTATGACTTATAATAATTACTGGGGGGCAATAATTAACTCTGTATTCTGGTTTATATTACTCCAAGCAAACTTTAATTCCGTTTGACATTTGCGTAGGGCGTATCTTAAATGCATTTTATAGAATAGTTATATTATAAATCGATTGAATTTGAAAGCAATAACTTTTAAATTAAAATAAAATTATGATTACTTATATTAATAACTAATTAACTCCGAGTCATTACAGCCCATGGTGAGCCCTGAACATCTGCCTACTGGCAGATTACGAGACAGTGCTGGATTGTCATCCCCACGCCGTGCAGTCATATTAGATCCAGACGTACGGTTTAAAGTAGATTACAAACAATTATGGCATCGTCAGGACTCTTACCCGAAAACTGTAGTACTGAGAGCCAGACACTCGGCCATCAATATTAGTCCAATGCGATATTTTTCATACAACATTCTTTCAGGTATATTTTTTTTAAATCTTTATCCAGTTTTTCTTCCATTCTATAGTAGCCAGCACAGTAGTTAACGTACAGTCGGTTTAATAGTTAATAGACTTATATATCCACATAATAAATTTTATGAAGAAACTTAATATTGGAAATCGCCTAATTATATTCATTATTATCTACCTGCTATTAAATGTATATTATTCACCATAGTAAACTATTCATTTAAAATTATCTTAAAACACCTAAGATTAATATAACAATAAGTAGTTAACTAGAATACACATATTAATCTTCTTCTTTGCGTAATAGCCCTATGATGGGCAAAGGCCGTCTGCCTAATCGCAGATTTCGAGACAGCCGATGTTTTCTTTTTACAGTGTAGGGTTGCCAGCTCTATGCCCAACGCTCTACAGTCATAGTATATCTGAACCAACGATTTACATAAAATTCCGAATCATTACAAACAACTATGGCATCGAGCGCCAGATTGTTAATCACTAGGTCGGCAGGTCCCTATATATATTAATATTCTTATTTTTTAAGTTGCAAAATGGTTATCATAGTAGACATTTAAAAAATTTATAATGAAATAATTACATCCCAACTTAAAGCATGTATTTTAAGCAAATCAAATGAAGTTCTCTACCTGAATAAATAAAAACAAATTTTAAGGTACAATTTTACTGATACCATTCACCAGAATATCTCCAGAGGAGTCATTTAATGAGACATTGAAAATCTTTATCTCTGAACTATTCAATTTCAAAAAGGGTAAAACTTTACAATTCCCCAAACTGCGTCTTTTAATGAGCGGAGATTCGAACAGCCAGTCATTACGATTTTAGGCCACTTTCTGTACAAGGGGGGAGAAAACCTATTAGCATGTGGTCAATGATCCATGGCATATCTGAAAAGTGTGTCCCCAAACACTTGGGGCTGCCATGAATCGGGTGAGGGGAGAAGTCAATGTCACCTTCCCTCTGCAAGAACACTCGATTTCTTGACACCCATCGATTGGATTAATGAGCAGAATTCATTAAACGTTTTGGATCCCCTTGCCCATAATGAGCTGCACGCCAGTCTCTGATTCGAATAGAATACCCTTTCATTGCAACGGATAATTATTTGTGTCGGTTTCATTGAACAATGTCTTAATTATGTGGCCGATGCATTTATTGTTAATTGTGATATCTCAAGAAGTTTTGCAGATGCACGTATTTATTTTTCATGTATTTAACGTATTTATGTTTGAAATTGATACGAGTTCAATTTGACACTACTTAGTTCAAAAATGTTTTTAATTATTTTGAGCTTTTGGAGCTTTTATTATTATGATTCAAATATAAAATGACTCTAAAATTAACATTTTTGTCGCATATTCGTAAGCGTAGTGTTCTACATACGTATGTCATTAGTCATGCACGACAGACCACTGACTGATTAATATGATATTGATATAGAAGTGATACAGAAGATAGTAACTTCTTGATAGGCATGCATAAAAGTTCTTTATTTTTGGTGAAATAAGAGTGGGCCTCATATACTACTTACGTATGTTAAAGAGGATGATCCAAAAATTAATATTAAAAATACTTTTTAGATAAAACTGATGGAGAAATCAATTGAAATTACAAAGCACAGTTTGTAAACAAATATTAATGACTTGTTTATGAACATCGGGGACAGCTGACCAACAATCCACGGATGGGCGATGAGTTAGCAAGATAGACATTTGAAAAATTTAAAACAAAATACTTACATCCAAACTTAAAACATGTATTTTAAGCAAACCAAATCAAATTCTCTATTCAAATAAATGAAAACAAATCTTAAGCTATAATTTTTACTAATACCATTCACAAGAATATCTAATTAGACATTGAAAATCTCTCTCTCTGAACTGTTTGATTTCAAAAAGGACAACTTTCCATTTCCTCAAACTACGTCTTTTAACGAACGGATATTCGAACAACCAGTAATTACGATTTTAGGCCACTTCTTGTACAAGGGGAGAGAAAAAGCTATTAGCATATGATTAATGATCCGCCACATATCTGAAAAGAGTGTTTCCAAACACTTGGGGCTGCCACGAATCTTGGCGGGGGGAGAAGTCGATGTCACCTTCCCTCTGCAAGAACACTCGATTTCTTGCCACCCATCGATTTGATTAATGAGCAGAATTCATTAAACGCTTTGGATTCCTTGCCCATAATGAGCCGCACGCCAGTCTCTGATTCGAAGGAATACCTTTTCATTCCAACGAATCATTATTTGTGTCGGTTGGATTCAACAATGTCTTAATTATGCGGTCGATGCTTTCAGTGTTAATCGTGATTTTTGAAGAATTTTAGGCTTTCTTTGTTAATATTCGAAAGTAATTTATATTAATGACAAACTAACTTCCTAGCACTACACCGCATTGTGTGAAAAGACATCTGCCTGCTGGCAGATTTCGAGATAGGAGATGGTTTCTTTTTACAAGGTAAAGTTCTCAGCCCTTCGCTGTACAGACATATTTGAACGGGACCTACGATTTAAAGTAGATTCCGAACGACTACAAACATTTATGGCACCGCTGGGTCTCGTACCCAAAACCTGCTGTATCGAACGCCAGAGCGTTTGTCATTGGTCATCAGGCCACATTTATATTAATACAAAACCATATTTTTAATACACTACTACTTCTTGTATAATTTTAAAATCTTTATCCAGTATTTTTTTTCCATTGTATAGTAATAAGAATAGTAGTACAGTCTGTTTAATAGCTAGTAGTGTTATACTAAATACACATACTGAATTTTATGAAGAAGTTTAAAAGTTGGAAACCGCATAATTATATATTATTATCTGCCTGGTATTAAATGTATATTATTCATCATACTAAACTATTCCTTTGAAATTACTTTTATAGTGCATTGTTAACTACAATGCACATATTATGATCCTTATTTTTTAAGTTGCAAAATAGTATAAAGATATCATTAAAAAAATTTATAATAAAGAAATTACATCCCAATTTAAAGCAAGCATTTTAGACAAATCAAATCAAATTCTCTGTTCAAATAAATGAGACATTTTAAAGTACAATTTTACTAATACCATTCATCAGAATATCTAATTAGACATTCAAAATCTTTATCTCAGAAGTGTTCAATTTCAAAAAGAGGAAAACGTTTCCATTTCCCCAAACTACGTCTTTTAATGAACGGAGATTCGAACAACCAGTGATTACGATTTTAGGCCACTTTCTGCACAGGGGGAGAGAAAAACCTGTTAGCATGTGGTTAATAATCCATGGCATATCTGAAAAGAGTGTCTCCAAACACTTCGGGTCGCCATGAGTCGAGCGGAGGGAGAAGTCAATGTCACCTTTTCTCGGCAAGAACACTCGATTTCTTGCCACCCATCGAATTGATTCATGAGCAGAATTCATTAAAACGCTTCAGATCTCTTTGCCCATAATGAGTAGCACGCCAGTCTCTGATTCGAATGGAATACCTTTTCATTCCCACGGATAATTATTTGTGTCGGTTAGATTTCAACAATGTCTCAATCATGCTGCCGAGGCATTCATTGTTAATCGTGGTTTCTGAAGAAATTTTTGCAGATGCTCGTATTTATTTTTCTAAACTGCTTAAAATGGATTAGGTTCACATTTTCTGAATTGTTTTGAATTTTTGGAGCTTTTATCATTATAATTTATACATAAATGAAACTATAAAATTAGATTTATTTTGTTGTCGAACATTCGTGCCCCTCGTGTTCTACTAAAGTACACCATTAGTCCTACTCAGACTGGTGATTACGGGAGGATACTGACTTCTGAACGGACATGTATGAAAGTTTAATTTTTTTTAATGTATGTTAAAAAATCCAAAATTTACTATCAAAAATATATTTAGGTCAAATAGATGAAGAAACATATTGAAATTACAAAAAAAAATGAATTTGTAAACAAATATTACTGACTTGTTTATGAACATCGGCGACCACTGACCAACAATCCACCGATGGTCGATGAGTTATCAAGATAGGCATGTGAAAAATTTAAAATAAAATAATAACACCCAAACTTAAAACATGTATTTTAACCAAACCAAATCATATGATCTATTGAAATAAATGAAAACAAATTTTAGCTATAATTTTACTAATACCATTCATCGAAATATCTAATTAGACATTGAAAATCTTCATCTCTGAACTGTTCAATTTCAAGTAAAAGAGTAAATCTTTTCACCTCCCCAAACCAAGTTTATTAATGGACGGAGATTCGAACAACCAGTAATTTCTGCACAAGAGGGAAGAGAAAAACCTATGGTTAATGATCCATGACATATCTGAAAAGAGTTTCTCCAAACACTAGGGGCTGCCACGAATCGGACGGTGGAAGAAGTCAATGTCACCTTTCTGGACAAGAACACTCGATTTCTTGCCACCCATCGATTTGATTCATGGGCAGAATTCATTAAACGTTTTGGATCCCTCGCCCGTAATGAGCCCAGTCTCTGATTCGAATGCAGTACTTTTTCATCCAACGGATAATTATTTGTGTCGGTTGGATTCAACAATGTCATAATTATGTTGCTGATGCATTCATTGTTAGTTGTGATTTATTGAGAAATTTTCGCTGATGGAAGTATTTATTTTTCACGATGGTTAAGATTGATACGAGTTCAAGAATAGTTAAGTCAAAAGTTTTCTGAATTTATTTGAGCTTTTGTAGCTTTTATTATTATAATTTATACATAAATGGAACTTTAAAATTAACTTATTTTTTGTTGATGAACATTGGGGAGCCTCGTGCCCTACTTAAGCTTGGCATTAGTCATACTGAACAAACCACCGACGGGTGATTACGAGAGGATACTGACTTCTGGATGGACATGTATGAAAGTTCTATTTTTTTAAATATCAGTGGACCTCGTATACCACTTATATATGTTAAAAAAGCTGATCCAAAAATTAATATCAAAAATATATTTAAATCAAACTGATGAAGAAACATATTGAAATTACAAAGCAAATTTTGTAAAAAAATATTACCGACCTATTTATGAACATCGGAGACCACTGGCAAACAATCCACGGATGGGCGATGAGGTATCAAGATATACATCTGAAAAATTTAAAATAAAATAATTATACCCAAACTTAAAGCATGTGTTTTAGATAAGCCAAATAAAATTCTCTATTCAAATAAATGAAAACAGATTCTAAGCTATAATTTTACTAAACCATTCATCAAAATATCTAATTAAACATAAAATCTTTATCTCTGAACTGTTCAATTCCAAAAAGAACGAAAACTTTCCATCTCCCCAAACCACGTCTTTTAATGAACGGAGATTCGAACAACCAGGAATCAAGATTTTAGGCCACTTTCAGCACAAGAGGGGAGAAAAACCTATTAGCATATGGTTAATGATCCATCGCATATCTGAAAAGAGCGTCTCCAAGCATTTGGGGCTGCCACGGATCGGGCGAAGTCAATGTCACCTTTCTCTGCAAAGAACATTCGATTTCTTGCCACCCATCGATTTGATTAATGAGCAGAATTCATTAAACGTTTTGGATCCCCTTGCTCATAATGAGCTGCACGCCAGTCTGTGATTCGAATGGAATACCTTTTCATTGCAACGAATAATTATGTGTGTCTGTTGGATTCAACAATGTCTTAATTATGTGGCCGATGCTTTCATTGTTGATCGCGATTTCTTAAGAAATTTTCACAGATGCTCGTATTTATTTTTCGCAACAGCTTAATAATAATTTTTTTACTAGTTAGCATTTGATTTTTTGAATTATTTTGAGCTTTTGGAACTTTTATTAAACATAAATGAAACTCAAAACTTAGATTTTTTTGGTGTTGAACATTCGTGAGTCTCGTGTTCTACTATTAAGTATGTTATTAGTCATGCACAATGAACTATCTACTAGTGATTATGAGAGGAGACTGACTTCAGGGAGGACATGCATAAAAGTTTTTTTTTTTTGGTTGAATATCAGTGGACCTTGTACAGGTTAAAGAAATTGATCAAAATTTAATATTAAAAATAATTAGATCAAATTGATAAAGAGATCAATTGAAATTACGAAGCAAACTCTGTGAAAAGGTATTATTGACTTTTTAATGAACAACGGTGACAGCTGATATAGACCACGAACAATCACTGACGGGCAATAAGGGTAGAACCTTTATGGGTAGCCACTCCCCATTTGTATATCATATTGAAAAAATCTAAAAAGTTTCCAAAAGCAGCCTGTTTATAGAAGTAAGACATGCTCATTTTTCAGCGACAAGGTGCCAAGCCGGACTTCTACCTACGGGTGCTCCAGCATAACAGATTCTGCCCCATTTCCTCCTTCGATGAGAACACACAGCTTCAAGGATTATAAGAATATATTTAAAAATGTCGGAAATAATGAAATAAAAATTTTGCTAATCAATATAATATATTTTCAGTTAAATGCCAATTAATAAGAAAATTCATCTTTTTATCATTCAAAAAATATTACAAAGAATGAAATGAAACAAAAAATAAAATAAAAGAAAATTTTATGCTCGCTTTGTTAATTTCAAAAGTGTCAGTTGGAATTGAAAATGAATTAAGATATAAAATTATAAATCAAGAATATAATAATTAAATACCACAAATTTTTTGAAATTAAAATTTTCGTTTTTATATAAATTAAGCAAAAAGATTATGTCAAAAAGAATTTATTTAAGATAATACAAAAATATTTTTTTACGTTCTAATTCAAATAGGACAACCATAGAAAGACGAAAATACTTTCATTTTATTAAAACTTAACTATATATATATTTTATGCTGAAAAACGGTCGAGATATTTCGTGTATGTTATTAACAGTAGCACTTAAATGTCCACTAAAAAATTTGTCAACAAAAAAAAATTACCATGCAATAATTATGACTTTGAAAAATGGTCTCTCACGCTAGAGTCGCAAACATAGATAATATGAAATGTGTTATTATGTCATCAGTTATTAGAGAATTCATAAATTAATTACATCGCCTGAAATAATGTTATTCAAACACTATTTGCTTTTGCATAATAAATAAATTACAGTGGGGTGACATTAAATTATTAGCTGTCATTCAAAATGAATGAGTCGCATCAGCAATGATTAAATGAAAATGTCCAAGCCGTTTTGTAACGAAAAATAATCATCAGACGAGCAAATGAATATTAGGTATTATTTGAAATTTTGAGTTCCTAGCTCATGTTTAAACCGATTTTGAAATTGTTAATGAAAGTACTGTAACTCATTAACTTCACTGTAATTGACGTCAAGATTAAAATGGTAAAAATAGTTGTATAATAAATATTTTACATTTATAAATGCATCGGTTTTTTAATTTAGATAGATACGTAATTATGATATGAATTGATGGCTAAAGATTATGTTAAATATAGATATTGCTATAGTAACTCAATATTCAAAATGGCATAAAATATACGATAATAGTGATCCCATGATTAAGTGATTGACTTTGATTTTAATAAAACGTAGCACTAAAAATGGAGACAAAATTAATTTTTTTTGCTGTCGTAAAACTATTGGCTCTTGTTGATATGGTAACTCAGAATTAAAATTGACATAGAATATATGATAATATTGATCATATGAATAAATGATCAACAAAGATTTTATTTAAATGTAACACTAAAAACATGATACGCAATTACTATTTTTGCTACAGTAACACTATTGGCTCTTGTTTCTATGGTAACTCAATACTGAAATTTGCATAGAATATACGATCACAATGATCCTCATCCATTGTGATCGTAATTTTAATCGATGGCATATCGTGAATATGCCATCGATTCTGGTTCTATGATTGTTTATTAGTGCGTTACCAAAAATAAAAAACTAGTAATATTTTAATTAAATGTTCTTGCTAGATTTTATTCAAGGAATTTCAAATTGCCATCAATCCCCACTGGATGCGACAAAAATTAATTGCCACAAATTGGAAAGAAAGCCTTCAAGAAAGGGAGTTTCCGTCGTCCTCTTCTTTTTCTTAAGTGTGAGGAAAGGAATTTCCAGCCTACAGATGTATCGTGGCCCTATCTAACATACACACGAGAATTTTCAATTACGCTCCTCTTTTCAGATGTCAAATCAGACTTCTGGAGTTCAAAAGTAGAACGGTCTAAGTACACCCCATGATTTTTTATGTTGAATCACCAAAAAAATGAAATTTACATCATAGTTATGTTAGTGTTACATTAATATGATGTAAATAATTACTAACATTTAATAGTTTTATGTAATTTCTACTTGACTTTTATTTTTAAAACCTCTAAACCTGATTTTTATGTTTAAAACTTTTTAACATAGAATTTGTTTTCGAGTCAATATTACTTAATTTATGAAAAATAAAAAAATTTCATTTCACTCCTATACTTCGAAAGAAATTTATTAAAATATTTTATGTTTATTTTCTTGTAAATTTATTTCAATTTCTATGATGTAAGGAAAAGGAAAAAAATATATTTGAATATTTTTTATATAATTTAAAAAACTGGTTTTTTTTTTAATTTAATATTTTTTAAAATTTTTTTAATTTCTATTTATTTATTTTTTCAAAAATATTTATTTTTTTTTTTTATTTTTTTTTTTTTTAGTTATTTTTTTCATTTAATTATCTGCAAAACAACATGTTAAATAATTTCAGATATGGTATAATTTCAATTGTCTCACTATTAATCAATTTGGATAAAAACATGAAATTTATTCTATACCCACTTTTAATTATTTATTAAATATGTAGCTAAAATTTTTGCTTTATTGAGAATTCATAGTATCCTTATAATAAGACTATTAGTTTTATTTTACAATCTTATATAGAATTTCGAACATTAGAAATAAATATTTCATTTGCGGAATTTTAAGATCTGTACATTGTATTTTTTGTATAGTTTATAAACAAATTTTGTCAAAACACTTTTTTCAAAGCGTATATAATAAAATCAAAATATGGCAGACTGGCACTGTAAATAATCAAATGGTACTGTAAAATTTTAAATTCTAATAAACATGAAAATAGCATTTCGATTTCGTCTTTAGTTATTTATTTTTATAATTTGCTTGTGATGCTTACGTGATCCTTCAAGCCAAATCGCGTGCATCGAATTTGTTTAAGAGGGAAAACTAGGATCTCATATGTCAAACAATATCTATTTGTAGAATAAAATATTTAAGCATGAAATATAGGAAGAAAATGGAACGCAAAAAGTGAGTCATAACTTTCAGATGTTCAGTCACGTAATGGTTTTAATATTTTTTGCAATGTTATAATACCCTTGACACTAAAAATTTAAAAAATTAATTAAAGATAATTATGAAGAGAATTTTTCAGAACATTTTCATCCATTAAAGTCTATTTCAAATGGTATTGCAGTTAATTTTGAAATATTTATTCTAACCGCTGCAATGAAGCTTTATAATAAATTATTTTAATTAAAAACTATTAAATATCGCTGAAATCTGATTTAAATTGCTTAGTTATTAAACATGAATAAAGTACATTGGGGCCTGACGACCGAGTGATTAGCTCTCGGTGATACAGGTTTCCAGTTCAAGTCCCGGCGTTACCATGGATGTTTGTAAATGGTTCGGAATCCATTTTAAACCGTAGGTCGCTGTCCAATCTGACTGTAGAGAGGGTTTACCCTGTAAAAACAAAAACATCCCCAATCTCGAAATCTGTCAATAGGCAGACGGCCTTGGCTCACCATGGGGCTGTTGGGCCAACGAAGAAAACGAATATAGTGCATTTCTTATAAACTTTCAAAAATTTTCAAGTAATTTAAGCTTTGTTTAATTGATATATAATACGTTAAATTTATTTGTAAATCCATGTTGTAGGATATCAGAAAGTATCCTACCTCAACCTTTAAGAATTTGCAAAATTTTGTAGATTGTGAGCAATCTAAATTAGTTGTACATAAGCATTTATTTATTTATTTTGGTTCTGATTTTATTCAATGTATACTGAATACTCAAATATTGAGTATATAGTTTTTACTCAATACTCAAATATTGCGAAAATCTGGGAAAATTTGTTGTTCGTAAACCTGAAAAACTTTTCACACTTTACTATAGAAAAAAAAAATAATATTGTATCTTCCACGAATTTCAAAAATGACAAGCAATTATATGGATTTCTGTTCATACTAAATAATAATGCACTGCTCAAAACGATTAGGAGATATTGTGAGTTCTGTATGAAATAATCATGTAACTGACAATTCTTTTTTTACTAAAGATGAAATGGAAGAGGTTACAAAGAAAAATTATAATGTATACAAAGTTGGCAGCAATTTAATTTTGTCTGTGACGTTAAAAACTATGTGTTTTATATAAGGAGTGCAAAGCGACCTGCAACATTTCTTCAGTAAGAGAATATTAAAAACAACTGACAGACATAAAATGCTTTGTAATAGTGACTACGATGTCTCAGCAAGATGATTAAACAGAATCGCTAACTTGGAGGGCCATAGGTCGTTTAAAGGCGGGCCAAACGCAATCTGTTCTAGCGGAAGCGTTACAAAAGTTTCTTAAAGTGCCATTTCCAGACTATGGAATCGTTTTTTGGAAAGTAAAAATGTATTATTATTGTTATAGGAAATGTATTGGAATGTGGAATATTATTATGTTTCTATGTGGGATACATGTTTTATAAATAAAGTATAGTTTGCTGTCTGCCTTTGACATACAATGTGGAAATGCAGTTAATTTATCAACTTCATGTATGTGAATTTTTTGGACCGTTTGAACTTTTTAAAATACTCTTATTAATTTTTAAAAGAAAATTCAGAATTTTAGATTCAATTGGAAAGTGTATATAGCAAATGTATTGTAGAGGTCTTAATTTCTCTGATGACCTGAAATACAATCACTGCATTTGAAGTCGGTGGTATAAAGTAAATATGATATAATAATACATAAAAAATAATAATACATAAAAAAGATAATAATACATCATAAAAGATAATAATAATAATACATAAAAAAGATATGACTTTCTAGTTAAAATTTTTCTAAATTTATCCATTAATAACACTTAAATACAGGGCTTTTACGTGCAAGACCATAATGTTCCAGTAGAAAACAATGTTCAAATTCACAATTCTATTAAGATGACGTGAAAAAATGTTAAAAAGTTATTTATTTTTACGACATAAATAATTAATACGACTTACCATATTAAAATAAAATGAAACTATTAAAAAAATCAAAGGCTTGAAATTTCAATAAATGATTTAATTTGATGTTGTATAAAAATAATATGGAAATATTAAAATATATTTATATAAAAACATGTCATTTATTAAATAAAGCTGAAAAAATATCCTTTAATTGCATGTTTTCTACATTAACTAAAATATGCATAAAATTTTTATTTTATTTAACTAAGAAATGTTTGTGATGTTATTATTTTAATTTTATCACACTTAATTTTTTTCTCAACATTTAGAGTCTATAAATTAATTTCTATATCAAATAATGCTTATGAATTATAATTACATGTTGTCTTTTTAAATAAAACTTTCAATAAAATCAAAAAACAATTGACAATTGCTAATTGTATTCAAATTCTTTTTATTGGCAGTGTTGCATTAAAAGGAATAATTAATTTTTTATTTGATTAAGAAACATATCTACTAGCAAAATATTTTTTAATAAAATATTAAGATAAAAATCTCAGTTGAATTACTTTCATTAGTAGGAAGTATAAGTATATTAAAAATATTCTGACACTAGAAAGAAAATAACTTAAGACTGAATAAAATTTTTGAAAGTAAAGAAATTGTATTCGTCTAGAAACTGGAATATTTTTATATGCAAATCAGATGGTCCTACAAACGCATCAAAAATGAAACGCATATTGAAAATGTATTCAAACAATGAATATTTTCCGAGTTTATTCTTCTCCATTGTTAAAAACGGTATTTGTATTTGCTGCGATTTCTGAGTCTTCATTAGATGTTTGTCTTTTTTTCTCAAAAAACAAGCACTTTATCGTAAAAGTGAAAATAAAAACTTTAATATTTTTTATTCGCACAAAAAATTTTTGATTCTGTCCTTAAGTTCATTTTTTTTAAATCTTTTTCAATTCCTACTATTATTTCACACTCTCCCTATATATATCTTGTTCAAATTTCAATCGTTCATAAAATACTTTTTATTCTTCAACTCAAGTTCAAATAAGTTTTTTTTTTTTTTTTTTTTTATGAACTTGTAATGATTGATACTTGATGTTAATACAGTTTTTTTTCAAATATTAATTCATTAATTAAATTTAATTAATTAGTTTTATTTTCTTTTAGATTTAAGTTGCATGTATCGACCAATAGATGGCACCAGATGTAAGAGGAAAATTTAAATTTTATTTATAAAGGACTTTCTGCAATATAGTGAAAAGAAAGTAGGAATTGACTTTAAAAAAAAAAATTTATATTACTTGTTTTAAATAATTTCAAATTTCTGAATAAAAATTAATTGAAAGAAAAAGAAAAATTAATTAATTGAAAGAAGAAAATTACTGAAAGAAAAATTAATTAATTGAAATTAATTGTTATAATGATTAAAATAACTTTGACTTCATAATAATTTTTTTTTTGTATAACATCATAACTTTTGATGATGATATACTACAGGGTGATTATAATTAAAGTCCCACTTTCAAAATGCTATAAAAAAAAGAAACACTCGTCACAATGAGTTCAAATTTGAACTGAAAATACTTGAAGAAGGGGGAAACGGTACGGCATCAAAAAAAGTTCCACCGATTTTTTCCATCCAATTTGGTATGACCTTGCCGTAGTGGATGGGCTTTCCACTAACAGTGTCACAACTGTTGAATGACATGGAAGTCATTATTTTCGTCAAAAACCGAAACAATCAAGCACATTGAACACTACAGTTGGTTTCATGTGCAACTCATGCCAAATACGTTGTCATTTCGAATCAAAATATCACTGTCAGCCGAATTCACTTTCTTTATGCCGCTTAGAGCGCCATTTATTAATACACTTTGGAACTTTTTCATGTAGTACCGTTTCCCCCTTCTTCAAGTATCTTCAATTCAAATTCTTCAATTCAATATTCAGTTCTTTTTTACAGCATCTTGAAAGTGGGACTTTAATTATAATCACTCTGTAGATAAATACATATTGAAACGGATTATCAATAATAAACTGGTTAGTTGATTATTAACATTTAAAAACTAAAGCTAATTTGATGTTATTATAGAATATGTTCTATCGACGAGTTCACTGAAGGTGGTATGCAAAGGCGAGAAATAACTTTCAACAATTTATGTGAGAGAGAGAGGAAAGAGTTGGTTGAAAGAGTTCGTTGAATTTCATTCTGACTTATACTATTAAATTTGCAATGCCGCCTAAGAAAAGAAAACTGATCAGACGGACCAGAATTGACTTTAACGAAGAGCAGCACAGTAATCTATAAAAAATGTGGACATATCAAAAAATTGGAATGAATTTAATAGGTTGAGAATACCCAATACCAAAACTGAAGAAACCTAAGATGCTGCCTTGAACAAAAGAGAATATAAATAAAAAGAGTTACTAAGTTTTATTTTCTGCAGCCATACAACATGTGGTTATATGTGATAGTATATAACAAGTTTAAAATTACCTTCAAATAAAATTGTTAATCTTTTGGGGAATTTATAAACCCGATGCAGACTCATTCAGATCTTCTATATATATTTTATTTAAATAGAAATAACTTCCTTGTCTTTATAATCAAAGGCAGTTGTAAAATAACTGCATTTCAAAAAGAAACATGATTCTAAATACAACAGTTAATAAGTTTTATTTTCTGAAGCCATGCAATGCCGGGTCACACACACACACACATATATACACTCAAAGCCAAAAAATTATGACCACCCCTACATTTTGCAATGAACTCTCCTGGATGATTTGGAACAGATCAGGTCGAAGTGGTATTTTGCTGCCGGAGAGTTTTCAAGTATCATTCTTTCACTTACTTCTGTTTGATGGGAAAGGCTATCTAACTTTGATAAAAGTACAAGTTCAAGGCTCGGAACAAGTATTCCCGAAACTGCACGACTCGTGGGTTTTCGCGATCTCAGTTATAGTAATTTTCAAAGTGGATGAATGACGGTGAAACCAGCAGTAGATGACATGGTGTTAAAATAAATTCTAGAAATAGGCTATTTTTTCAAAAAATTGAAATTAAAAAATCACAAAAATGCTTAACAAAAAAATATAAAACAAGAAAAAAATTAGACATATCTAAGAAAAAATTAAGTTTCAAAACTACAATTAAGGCAAAAAATCGGAGAAAAATGAGTTAAAAAAAACATAATTCTAAAATAAGGTATCCGAAGAACTATCTAACTTTATCCACCTTTGAAGCTGTGTTACTATAATACTGGGCCAACTGTTTTGACTATCCTGGGCATTCTTCAGAAGAAAAAAACTACAAGCACTCTTAAAATTTTCACTATCTGGGAATCGTTTATATGGTACAAAAAAATTTAAAATTGGCGGGAAACTTAAAATAAAAAATTTTGCCGCAGGGTTTTATAAAAGATGAGATAATCAGAAATGCCATATCTTTTCGTTAAACAGAAATAACATCTTTGCCTTTATAATAGCAAATAAAATCTTAACGATTTCTTTTCAAGAAAATAACCCGATTTGTAACCCATGAATAGTAAGCTTTCAATATGGAAAACACTTCTAACAGTTATTTTTTTTTCATGTGATTGTAATCATATCTTTGTGAAGGCTTGCTAACTCAATTATGTGATATTGTAGGTTTGAGAATTTAGATGCTGAAAGTTTTGGGAGTTTTGAAAAAGATTTATTTTATTTTATTAAAACACCTTCGATAGGTTTTTTATGAGTTATAATTTTTCGTGGTAGGATTGCTAAAGATTGATGTAAAAAAATTTTAAATACCAGATTTTGGAGAAAAAAATTGAAATTAAAAAGTCACAAAAATACGTAAGAAAAAAATATAAAACAAGAAAAATGACGCAATATATCTAAGAAAAAGATTAAGTTTGAAAAAAATCAGAAAAATAGAATTAAAAAAAATTAAATAAGGAAAAAAAATTAATTTGAAAATATATCCTCCAATAAGGTAGAACACTGTATCAAAGATCTTTATAACATTTTAACTATCGGGACTACTATATACGGTTAAACAAACACCCATAGCACCTCAGAAATAGAACTACAAAATCTTTTTTTCTTCAGTTTTTTTTTTTTTACTTCAAAACAAAAATGCAGCTGGCAAACACTTAGACAGCTTGGTCTTGATGCCTTAAGGTAAACGCTGCACATATGTTACTCACTTTGCATTAACCAGGGGGCGCGTGTAACTTGAAGATAAGCTACGGACGCGGGTAACAATGACGGCCCCCGTGCAACGATCTAAGATCCTATTAGGTCCGGACCTACAGTTTAAAGTGGATTCGCTGTCTATTCAATTCGGTTCCATATCTTGTTTCTCTAACGCTTAATTCGTGTGATACTGTAGGCATTCTAATTTCCATTAAGGATTAAGTGTTAAAAGATTTATTTTATTTAGTATTAGCATATTCTCGATAGGTTTGTTATGGATTATGAGACGTCCTCCGGGGAGGTCATTAAAGATGGTCAAAAAAATAAATACTAAATTTATGGAGAAATCAATTGGAATTTCAAAACAAACTCTGTAAACAAATATTACTGATGTAGTGTGCAAGTTGGCCAACCAGATTGTCACTAGGTATGGTTGGATTGAGATACTTGAGACACAGGTTGGAGTATTTACATATTTATTGGCACGTGCACAAACACCACATACATACAATAACGACATACAATATTTGGCACATTTAAAGACAGATAATTAGAGATTCGGGGAAGGACTCCACTTCTAAGCCGAAGCTCCGAAACTCAGCTACACGCAAGGTGCGAGAAAGATACTTCTTCTCCAGGGTGAGAGTCTGTAGCCAACTAAATGTTTCTCAGCTGGAGAACAGACTTGCGCTCTAATTCCTCTCGGCTGAGAGGTGAGAGTCTAAAGGCCAACTGATCATTTCTCCTGAACGCCATAGGATACGTTCTCTCCATTGTGTGCGAGGAAGCATGGTAACACTGGCATAAAATAAATATATTTTTTTTGTTGAACATAGGTAGGTCTCGAATTCTACTTATGTAAAACTCTATCAGACCACTGACAGGTAATTTGTCAGCATTTGGTTGATGATCCATCGTTAAATCTAAATCATTGTTAAATTGTTAAATCATCGTTTAATTCACCATTATATTTGTAAAGAGTGTTTCCACACACTTAGATTTCCACCAACCAAGAAGCGAAGCTAAACGAATAAGAAGCGAAGCCAATGCCACCTCTTCGGCAAGAACACCCCATTCTTGCAAGCTATCGATTTGATTAATGAGCACAACTCACTAAATGTTTAGGATTCCTTGAACACTATGAGCTAGTATCCGATTTAAATGGCAAACGTTTTTCTACCAAAGTTAAGCATTTGCGTTTGTTGGATTCAACAATGTCTTAATTACGTTGTCGCTGCATTCATTGTTAATCGTGATTTCTTGAAAATTTTTGCAGATACTCGTATTACTTATGTGGCAGAATGCTGTTAGGAAGTGATGAAAATTACATAAAAATTATAATATTATAATTAAATTGATGGAATTAATTTCACAATTTTCTAGGTATTTCCCTTTTTTTTTTTTTCTGGTGAATTTTCAGTTTTTTGAAATACTGCCAAGTTGGCGGCCAGCTGAAAAAAATTAATTACTTATGTGTCAGAGTGCTATTAGAAAAGTAATTGATGAAAATTAAAAAATATTTTCCTAAAATATAGATATAAAAGTATTTTCAGATTAAATTGGTCGAATTGAATTTACTATTTTATAGATATCTTTTCAGTTTTTCATGAATTTTCAGTTTTTGAAAATACTGCCAAGTTGGCGACCCGGTGAAAAAAATTGGCGACTTATGCGATAGAATAAGTTATCTGATGGATCTGTTGAACATTTTCTTTTTGAACATTTTCTTACCGCATGTTTCACTTAACTATGCCACTAACCCTGCCTTACAACCTATAGACGAGTGAATGAGTTTAGGATATTGACTTCTTGGACTATATTGACTTTTGATTGAACATTGACTTTTTTTTTCATTGAACAGTGTTTTAAATGTTTGGAAAAAATTTAAATAAAAATATTTCTTAAAATTACACTCAAGAGCCAAAACATTATGACCACCTGTCAATAACGAGTTGGCCCACCTTTGGCGCGCAACACAGCTTCAACCCGCCTTGGCATGGATTAATACCACCACTTAATGCCAGTTAAATACCACTTCCACCTGATCACGTGCCTTCCACGTCAACCAGGCGAGTTCATTGCAAAATGTAGGGGTGGTCATAATGTTTTGGCTCTTGAGTGTATACTTAATATTTCATTAAAAAATAAATATATTTTTCTTTTGCATTGGAACTCCATTTAAAAAATAATTTTGAAATTTTAGAAAACTCTAGAAGAAGCAGTGAAAATGAACTATAAATAATAGGAAAAGTATTTTTAAAATTTTGTAAGTGTGGCAAAAATATAATTAGAATATATTATATTTTTGCTGTAATTTTAAATAATCTAATACAAATATTTTATAAGAAATGGCCTTGAATATAATAAAATAATAAATAATCTCATAAGTTTGCAAACTAAATATTATTCAAAATTTTATCACAAAAAAAAAAAAAAAAAAAAAAAAAAAAACATTTGCAAAATCTAACACGAAGTTGGAAAAGAAATTATAGTTAAAATTATGAAAAGAAATTGTAATTAAAAATTGTATTTAATTGTTATTTATTTGTAAAAAGAAATTATAGAAAAATTATATCAAAATGTTATTTAGTAGACTTTTTTTAATTAAATTAGATTATTTATTCATTTTGTTACCGCACAAAGTTTTATTAACACAAAAAAAGAATGAATAACCTAATTTAATTGGAAAAGTAATTACCAAATGATTAAATAAAACTAAAATTGAAACAAAAAAAAAACTTTTAAAAATTTTATTCTGAATCTGAAAGTTTTAAATAAAAGATATCATTTAAAAAGGGCCGTTTTATTAATCCAACTACTAATGCTTCCATTTTTCAGAAGAAGAAAAAAATGGCGTTTAGAATATAATACGAACTTTTTTTCTTTTGAAAGGAAGAAGACAGAAGATAAAAGCTCCAATAAAAGAAATAAATCCTAACTGCAAACAGAACATTTTGGGAGAGTAAACGAAATTTTGTTCTCTGAAAGATTCTTTTTACCAAAGATAGTAAAAGGAAAGCTTTTCACTTGTTACTGGGGTTTTCTTTAAAAATCCAATCTGAGCTTGCTATACTTCACATTGAAGTAAGTTTAAATAGAATATTATTTTGCAAAACACAGTAAATAAAGCGGTTTTTATCTATAATGGGGATTAAATTAACTTCTGGACACAATACAAGGATAATAAGCTGCAATCACTGAAAATATGTCAGTAAGTAGTAGTATTTTACTTGTTAGAGACATAATATTTTTAATTTTTATTGCTTAACTTTTTTAACAAATTTAAATTTTTAAGTTTTTATTTAATTAAATTTTATTGGGAAAAATGCTTATGTCATTTTCAGAATAATAAATGTGCAAGTTTTAAGAAATAACAAAAAATACTGCCAAGTTGGCGACGGGCCAAAACAATTGGCGACTTATGTTACAGAAGTATGTATTAGGAAAGTATCTGATCAATTATTATGCTGTATTACGCATTAAGAAAGTATCTGATCAAAGTTATACAACATTTCTAATATTAGAAATAAAGTTAACAAATTAATTTTACTATTTTATAGATATTTTTCAACTCTTTTTATGAATTTTCAGTTATTTGAAATACTGCCCTGTTGACGATGCGCAGTAAATATTGGCGACTTATGTGACAGAGAAGGTATTTGATGAAAATTTATATGACATTTCTAATATTCGGATTAAATTGATAGAATTAATTTTACTATTTTATAAAAGTTCTTTATTAACACAAAAAAATGAATGAATAATCTAATTTAGTTAGAAAAGGAATTAACAAATTATTAAATAAAAATAAAATTAAACAAGAACAATTTTAAAACATTTTTATTCTGAGTCTGAAAGTTTTAAATAAAAGATATCATTTGAAAATGGCCGTTTTATTAATCCAACTACTAATGCTTCCATTTTTCAGAAGAAGAAAAAAAAAGGGCGTTTAGAATATAATAAGAACTTTTTTTTTTCTTTTGAAAGAAAGAAGACAGAAGATAAAAGCTCCAATGAAAGAAGTAAATCCTAACTGCAAACAGAACATTTTGAGAGAGTAAACGAAATTTTGTTCTCTGAAAGATTCAAAGATAGTAAAAGGAAAGGCTTTCACTTGTTACTAAGGTTTTCTTTAAAAATCCAATCTAAGCTTTCTATACTTTAAGCTTACTTCAATGTGAAGTAAGCTTAAATAGAATATTCTTTTGCATAACACAGTAAATGAAGCAGTTTTTATCTATATTGAGAATTAAATTAACTTCTGGACACAATACAAGATTAATAAACGGTAATCACTGTGAATATGTCAGTAAGTAGTGTTAATTTTCTTGATAGTAACAAAATTTTAGTTTCGTCGTATTTTTAACAAAATTTTAAATTTTTAAGTTAAAAAAATTAGTAGTAGT
>BPLQ01003679.1:20436-39608 GCA_021605075.1 Caerostris darwini | reverse complement strand
TTTTTTTCACCTTCAGAATAATAAATGTGCAAGTTATAAGAAATAACAAAAAATACAGCCAAGTTGGCGACCGGCCAAAAAGTTGGCGATTTATGTAACAGAAGTATGTATTATGAAGGTATCTGATCAATTAATAAGCTGTATTATGTATTAAGAAGATATCTGATTAAAATTACATAACATTTTTTATATTAGCATTAAACTGATCAAATTAATTTTATATTTTATAGGTATTTTTCAGTGTTTTTTTTTAAGGGATTTTCATTTTTTTAAGATACTGCTAAATTGGACTGAAAAAAATTGGCGACTTATGTGAAAGAGTGCAATTAGGAAGATATTTGAGGGAAGTTAAAAATATTTCCAATATTTGGATTAAATTGCTCGAATTAATTTTACTATTTTATAGCTATTTTTCAGTTTTTTCATAAATTTTCAATTTTTTTAAATACTGCCTAGTTGGCGGCCCGCTGAAAAAATTGACGACTCATGTGACAAAGTGCTATTAGGAAGGTTGAAAGTTACACAACATTTCTAATATTCGGATTAAATTGATCGAATTAATTTTACGTATTTTTCAGTTTTTTGATGAATTCTCAGGTTTAAATACTACCAAGTTGGAGAAGCGCAGAAATTATTGGCGATTTATGTGACACAGTGCTATTAGGAAGATATTTGAAGTAAGTTATACAACATTTCTAATATTCGGATTAAGTAGAAAGGATAGGATTAATTTTATTATTTTATATCTATTTTTCAGTTTTTTTTATGAACTTTATGCGTGTAATAAACTTATGTTTATAATAAAAGTTTTCTACATCGTCAGTAATCACAGTAGTTTAATTTAGGAACTTAATTAATCCATATTTTTAATTCGCATAAAACTTTATTATGAAAAATGATTTTTAATCACACAAGTGTACTGTGTACTAAACAAAAAACTAAAATATATCCAAGTTGGCCATTTTGGTTGGAAATTTAGCTAATTATAACAAAATTGATGATATTAGGCGAAGAATCTGTGTAAAATTGAAGAAAATTCCTAACAATATACCGTACATTTTCTAAATTTTGTGGTATATATAAGGTCTGTAATTATAGTAGATGTTTATGAATTTATTTAACTGATAAACATTTAAAGAGTCCTGACGGCCGAGTTACTAGCGCTCCGGCGCTCGGTGCCATGGGGTTTGATTCGCGGCAGTACTATAGATGTTCGTAATGGTTTGGAATCCACTATAAACCGTAGGTGCCTGTCTAGTTTTACTGTAGGGCATAGAGATGAAATAGCTATCCTGTAAAAAGGTAACATCTCCTATTTCAGATTCTGTCAATCGGCAGACGGCCGTGGTCTAACATGGAGTGTAGTGCCAGGGAGTTAGTCAGTTTTAATAAATTTCTAAATAACTGTTTTTATGTTATTTATTAAATTTGCTGCCCGACTCGTGTTTCAGTGGCAACGTCCGCTGCTGGGGAGCATTACGGCTGTGGTTCAATCCCCTCGCGGCTTTTGTAGATAATGTTTCAAAACACGAGAAGACTCGATTTGGCATGTTCAGCATCATGCCTCGTTAGTTGGACTACCTGGTGGGAATTTCCTGCTTTTTCTCCCATACGATAAACAAAAGCGCGGTAGTTCCCCCTAAAAGTCCTTCTGCAAGGTACTGCCTCCTCTTCCTGCGACATGGAGGCAAGTCGGATTTCTATCTACGAGTGCTCCATTACAACAGATACTATCACTTTCCCTGCAACCATGAGTAGACTGTCAGTAGGATGTCCCATGAGTAGGACTGTAGGATGTCCGTCCCGCACTGCAGGACACAGGATTAGACAGACACCCCATTACATTTCATTAGCTGTGAAAAAACTTTCCATATTATAATGGAAAATAATAATATAAAACCTTTATTAACATTAAACCTTTTTTATATTATTAACCCAAACAAAAGATTAAGGATTTTTTCAAAATACAGAAAATTAATAAATAATGTCGAATAAACTAATTAAGCCCATCTATATTTAATAACTCCTATTTCGATGACATATTAATGATATGGCATTTTGTCGTGCTGAACTATTACATTACACATAAAACTATTACAAAGATTACTTGAGACTTTGGGGGCAATTGATAACAACCAGCCATATTAAATTATGAATATATTCGAATATGTGTATGGGGATTTAATTCCTTGTAAAGTCATTTAATACTTGACCCGGATTTAATTCCTAACGCACATTCAGTGAGAGGAGAAATGAGCTCCCGAAACCATTCAACCTTGAAGATAACTAACTGTACTTATGGAGCAGCATTTTAATCAGTACTGTTCTGTGTGCTTTACATTGTTATAATAATGTGCAGCTTGCTCTATAGCTGTTCACTTTTATTTTCATTTAGACCGTATTGACTCACAGATGTTTTATTGTATGATGAAGAATTTATTTTAATACTTTACTTCCAAAAATAATGAAGCTGTACTTAAACGAATATGTGAAAAAATCTATTATTAAGACTTTTATTTTTTCATTAGAAATATTAAAACCATAAGCTAATTATTTTTAATTTCTAATTTAATTTTAATAATAAAATTACAATAGACGTTTTAATTAAGGTATTTTCAGTTTAATATATATTTATGCAAACCGAGAAACGTCGATCATTGGCTGATATCTTTAAATATATATATATATATATATATATGCATAATTCTTCTGTATGTGTCAATGAACTCCTCCTAAAGGGCTGGACCGGTTTCGATGGATTTTTTGCGTGTGTTTGAGTGGGTCCCTGGCTAGTTTGGATTTACAACTGAACCCGGTAAGTGGCTCTGCGGCGTGTTTTTGTTTTCAGGGCAGAACAACGTCTGCCGGGCCCTCTAGTACACACACACACACATTATATATATATATATATATATATATATTAAATTACTATAGTGCCACCGGTTCGAGTCTCAGGTTCGAGTCTCAGCGGTGTTATGAATGTTTGAAACGGCCATTTTAAACCTGGCTTTTTTCTGCTTAATATGAACCGTAGGTTCCTTATAGTTGTAGGCCTTACAACCCTACCCGTAAAAAGGAAACATCTCCTTCTCAAAATCTGCAAAGTAGGTAGACAACTTTGGCCTACCATGGGGCTGTTGCGCCAATGAAAAAGAAGATATATATACATATATATATATATTTTAATTAAATAGGCAAATAATGAAAAACAGACTAGCTAGATACATTCTGAATATCATTTTATTACTTTGGAACACTGTTTTTTACCTGTTTTAGTCATCAAACGTAAACTTGCATGCATACGAAAAATCTGAAGACAGTGGAAATAATGGCCAAACACATTTTTCCTGCAATGTGAAATTGGGAGGTTTATTTATGCGTGTCGGATTTCTTTCCACGAACTAAACAGCATGAAGTTATTATTTGGTATTTTATATTGAAGAGAAAAGCTTAAAAGGAGCAGCTATGAAACAAATCGTTTTATGTTGAAGTTACAGTTCTTACTTGTCGCAGTTATAATTTGTCATTCTATGCAACTTAAAAATGTGATGACAGAGAATCATTTTCCTAAACATCAATGATAAAGCTGTTTTAAAGTATTATGTTAATAAGAACTTGCGTTGTATAGTTCATGTATTATTTATCCAGCTCTAAAACAAATACCAATCAGTGTATGCAACTAAAATCCAACAAAAAACTCCAAACCAACAAAAATATTCAATAAGTACATTAGTAATTAAATCCCTTATAATTGTTATATTACAATCTATAACCATGCTTCCTCCAACGCACTGGCAAGACCCCCCCCCCTCTCACCCCCACTTGGGGTTCAAAAGAAAAGGTCAGTAGAACTCACTCGAAAGGAAGTACAACGCAACCATGAGCTTCTACCGAGAAATTTTAGGTGTTGTACAGTTTTCACCCAGAGAGGATATTTATTTTGCGCAACCCTCTATATAAGTTGCCCTACAGACTTTCACCCGGAGAAAAGGTATATTTCGCGCATCCTGAGCGTTGCTGAGTATAGGGTTTTCGACTTAGAAGTAGAATCCTTCCACGAATCTATAATTATCTGTCATTAAATGTGTCATATATCATATTTCTGTAATTGTATGTATGTGGCGTTTGGTGTGGGTGTCAATAAAGCTGCGAGTTCTCCAACCTGTGCCTCAAGTATCTCAATAGAACTACACCCATTTACAATCTGGTTTCCCAACCTGCACACTGCACATCATATTTTTACTAAACCTTGAAGATTATTCTCCAAGCATTTTCTAACTAACTGAAACAAATAAATTAAATCATGTCATAAAATTTTAATTTATACTATTTAATTTTAATTAAAAACATCTTTTGCGCCTGATGCCATCTGGTGGCGATGATCATTTCGCTTATAGTTTTTTTTTATTTGTCTTAAAATATTTTCCTGAAATTAAAATGGTAATTTTATTTAGGTTTATAAGATGTTCTTTTTTAATGAACTTTTTAATTATTTCAAATGTTCTTTTAATCTGGCCTTTTTTTATATATTTCCTTACTAAATTCTTTTCCATTTCGTGGCTATTTAGAATAATATTTCCTTTTCAATGTATCAGATAACAATTTGCCTTTTCTACCGGCATTTTTTTGTAATAAAATTTAACGAAACTAAACATATTTTAATGTAGGCAGGCAACTCCCGGGTCATATCTACTAATGTGTAATAAACTATTCACATTTTTTTTCTGTTTCCTAAGCAATTTTTATTAATACAGACAGTTTTTAAAGCACAAATTTTAGGGTTTTTTTTTCCATTACCCATTACATGAGCACACGAATATCATATCGGAACAAAATCTTTTTTTTTTCTGATAGTAAAAAAATAAGTTTATAATTTTTTCATTTTATTATGAAAACATAAACTTGTTAAAAATTCTATTAGAAAACCTAGTACAAAATATAATTTTTTTTTTTTAATTTAATCTGTTTAAGAAGTTCTTGCTTGAAAATTTTGTTTTAATGCAGACAGTTCAGTGTATGAAAATGATCCCAGAAAATGGGTCGTCGTTTTTGTAGCGCATATTTAAAAATAGCCTCAAAAGACTTGGCCCATTAAAAAAAATCGCGTTCCTTAGAATTTTTTTTAGCAAAAAAAAATAAATTGACTATAATGCTTAAACGACGGAGGCGAAATATATGTCAGCACTGAATAACATTCGGGGACTATATGTACATTATTTGAAAATAAATAATCAGTAAATTTAAATATATTAAAAAAATATAATAAAATATACTGAAATTTATATAAAGAAAAATACGCACACAAAATAGACAAATGACCTGTATAAAATACATTTTAATGTTGTTTTTTTTTAATTTTTATCGTTAAATATTTTAATGATAAAGATTTTTAATCTTATATCGCTCATCTAGAAACAGAGAAAATTTCTAAAAATAAAATAATATAGCAAATTAATATTACTTATTATTAATAAAGTATTTTTTCCAAAGTCAATATTTTAATAAAATATCTCTTTGAATTATTACCTCATCGACAAATCTTTTTACAACTACAAAAAGAAAAATGCATGTGGGAAAAAAAAATATTTCGCACGGAAGTATTTTTTTGAAAATACAAAAGGAAAAAACACACATTACCATACACGCCACCATAGCATAAAAACACGCCACCATAGCTCAGTGGTTAGAGCACTGGTCTTGTAAACCAGGGGTCGTGAGTTCAATCCTCACTGGTGGCTTATTAAGTAGTTGCTATTTTATATTTTGAATTTATAATTTTTTTACACTTTTTTTTTTTTTTTTTTCTTTTCTTGCATTTTACGATTAATTTTAAAAGCCTTTTTAAAAAATGTTTTCGTATTATATTTTTAATAAATTTCATGTAGTTGCCCATTTAATGCTAATTTAATGGTTTTTGTAACCAAAAAACTCACGTAATTCCGTTATTAGTATATTCAGCACGAAATAAATTTTAACCACAATTTTTTTCCAATTCTTCATGAACATTAAAGAAATTTCTAATATTCGACTACCTGCAATTAAAAAAGATCAATTTTGTTTGAGAGCAATAGCACATAAAAGATAAAAAAAATCCAAGCAGGCATTCCTTAAAAGGAAAATAAAGTAAAAAAGCCTCAAATAGTCATCTGCTGTTTCAAAAACCTCCAGGTTTGATATGGGCGTCTGTTTCACGTGCAGCTACAACCATACATGGCTTTTTATGGCCTCATTTATTGCAGTTTTATACTTGTTATATAACCTTTAGTTGTTAGTTACATTTTAAAGGATGGAGTTTTTCATCTTTTGTGTTGGTTGGATTTGAAAGCAAATGATTCACGAAAAAAGTGAATTTTTAATCTTATTGCTTGTATTAAACACAACTGCTTCAAGAACCGTTACTCATAAAATTTGGCTTGAGCAATTTTTTTATGTATATTTATTGGTTTTTCTAATGACTTTATAAAATGAAATTGCGATGGATTTTTTTTTAATGATTTAATTCTATTTTAGTATTTTAAAACATTTCATTACTATTCCAAGTATATTTTGGTGTTATCTAATATTTTAAGTTCTCAAATTACAAGAGATTTTAACAAAATTATATTTGCGATAATTACTTTCTAGTGTTAAATATTGAGTTAAATGTAAAAACTGAATATTAAAATTTGAATAGAATATACGTTGATGTTGATCCCATGAAAAAGTGATCGACTCTGATTTACATTAGATTTTATTTATTTATTTGTTTTGTAAAATTTTTCCTAAATTTAATGAAAGATACATTGCTTAACTATCTAAAAACAACAACAAACTGACATTTGCAATGACTTTTCATACCACGTAAATTATTAATTTTCCTTAATAATTTTTTTAACTTATTTTTGCCTTTTGTGATTAATTTTAAAGCTTTTATATTTTAATTTTTTTTCTTATTACAATTTTTAATAAATTTTGTGAAGTTGTCCCTTTAAGATTTTAAATATTAATGCTAATGTAATGATTTTTGCAGCCAAAAAACTCCCGTAATTCAGTTATTAGTATATGCGCCCAGAGCAAAATAAATTTTAACCACAATTTTTTTCCAGTTCTTCATGAACATTAAAGAAATTTTTAATTATCTACTACAAGCCAATAAAAAGAATTCAATTTTGTTTCAGAACTCTAGCACATAAAAGAAAAGAAAAAGGAAAAAAAAATCAAGAAGTCATTCGTTAAAAGGAAAATAAAGTAAAATAGTCTCAAATAACAGCGTGTAAGCTCCACATTTTACAAATCATCTATTGCTTCAAAAACCGCAAGGTTGATATGGACGTCTGTTTCACGTGCAGCTGCAACCGTACGTGACTTTTTATGGTTTCATTTATTGCAGTTTTATAAGGCAAAAACAAAGGGGTACTTGCTATAACCTTTAGTTGTTGGTTGCATTTTAAAGGATAGAGTTTTTCGTCTTTTGTGTCAGTTGGATTTGAAAGCAAAGATCCACGAAAAAGAGTATTTTTAATCTTATTGTCTGGATGAATAAGGTTACTGTTCATACTGTTTCATAAGCTTTCATATTGGATGAATAAGGTTATTTACAACTGTTTCACGAAACGTTACTCGTAAAATTTGGTTTGAACAGTTTTTTTTTTTTTTTTTTGTCATATTTATTAGTTTTCCTAGTGAATATAAAACTGAATTACGCTGAATTTTCATTATTTTCTCTTAACGGTTTAATTGAATTTTAATATTTTAAAACATTTCCATATTGGGATTTTGTTTACAATTATGCAAATAATTTGTTTGGTGTCGCCTAATATTTTAAATTCATAAATTTCAAGATATTTAATAAAATTATACTTGCGATAATTAACTTATATACTTAAACATAACATTTACGTTTAACTGAATAGTAAAATTAGCATAGAAAATACGACAATATTGATCACATGAATAAGTAATCTACTCTGATTTCATTAAAACGTAGCTCTGAAAAATGAGACGCAATGGATTTTTTTGCTGTGGTGACACGATTGATTCTTATAGCTGTGGTAACTCAATATCAAAATTCGCATAATATATATGATAATGTTGATCACATGAATAAGTGATCGATTCTCATTTACATCACATTTTATTTATTTATTTATTTATTTAGCGAAATTTATCCTAAATTAAATGAAACGATAGACACTGTTTAATTATCTCGTTTTAACAATTTTCAAAACATCATATTTAGCTATATGATTTAATGGAACCGAATGTCTACATATTTAAACAAAAGTTCTTTATGGCACTATAATGCTTCAAGAATTGCTTATAACATAATTAGTATTTTATCCGGTTCCAGTTGGCAATTTGTAGCGTAACATTTTCGATTTGTTTCATAAACTATTCCAATTCTTCTGAGTTTCCTGGCTTCATATTACATCTTGTTTCGAAGAGTCTGTAGAAGAGCCAGAAACGAAATAGTTAAATTCAATAACCAATGTTTTGAACAGGAATGCGTCATAAACATCAGATACTATTGTTAATCGCATTGGATGGGAATTGCCTCACTATAATTATTCCTTTCGCAATAGATTGCAACATAGAAATTGTTGCATAATATGAATTTTAAATTGAGATAATTTGCAAGTTAAGAAATCCATTTCTAAAAATACCATTTCATTAATTGTATTTTCTAATTGCAAATGCAAAATCTATTTTCACGAATATGAAAGTTAATTTTGATGAAATCTTCCCTGTAGCTACACTAAACTGTTTTCTTTTAAAGGGATTATCCGTCCTAAGATCTGTAGTCATACTAGACAGGGGTCCTAGTATTTAAAGTGGTTTCCGAACTACTACAAACATCCATGGCACCTGCGAAACTTGTAGTATCGACCGCCAGAGAGCTAGTCACCTGGCAATCAGGTCTCATTTATTTAATAACAATACCATATTTTTAATACAACAATATTTCTCGTATATCTTTTCAAATCTTTATCCAGTATTTTTTCCATTATATAGTAATTCAGTTGTTAATGTACATTCTATTTAGTCTGCTAAGGACTTATATATCCATATACTAAATTTTGTGACGAAACTTAAAAATGGAATAATTGTATACATAACTGACATAAATATATACATTATGATATGCTATTAAATATTATTAAATATATATTTTATTATCCTGCTGTTAAATATATATTTCATTCATCATAACAAACTATACATTTGAAGTTATTTTTAAAACATCTAAAATTTATTACATAATACATAGTTAACTAGAATACACACATTAATTATTCTTAATTTTTTAAATTTCAAAATAATTATTAAGATAAACATTTGAAAATTTTATAATAAATAATTATATCCAAACTTAAAACGTGTATTTTAAGCAAACCAAATCAAATTCTCTATTCAAATAAATGAAAACAAAATTTTCAGCTATAATTTTAAATACCATCCACCAGAATACCTAATTAGACATTCAAAATCTTTATCTCTGAATTATTCAATTTCAAAAAGATGAAAACTTTCCATTTACCCAAACTACGTCTTTTAACGAACGGATATTTGAACAACCAGTAATTACAATTTTAGGCCACTTTCTGCAGAAGGGGAGAGAAAAACCTATTAGCATGTGGTTAATGATCCATGGCGTATCTGAAAAGAGTGTCTCCAAACATTTCGGGCTGCCACGGATCGTCAAAGTCAATGTCACCTTTCTCGGCAAGACCACTCGATTTCTTGCCACCCAACTATTTGATGAATGAGCAGAATTCATTAAACATTTTGGATCCCCTTGTCCACAATGAGCCGGACGCCAGCCTCTGATTCGAATGGAATACCTTTCCATTGTCTTAATTATGTGGCCGATTACATTCATTGTTAATCGTGGTATCTTAAGAAATTTTCGCAAATGCTCGTATTTATTTTTCGCAACTGCTTAAGAAGAATTTTTTTTGTTAGGTTCTAATTTTCTGAATTATTTTGAGATTTAAGCCTTTTATTTTTATAATTTATACTGAATGAAACTGTTGTTGAACATTCGTGAGCCTCGTGTTATATTTAAGTATGCTATTAGCCCCACATCCACATTGGTGATTACGGGAAGATACTGACTTCCTGGTGGATTTGTATAAAAGTTTTTTTTTGGTTTAATATTAGTGGACCTCGTATAACACTTATGTATGTTAAAGAAGATGGTCCAAAAATTAATATCAAATAAATGAAGAAACATATTGAGATTACAAAGTAAATTTTGTAAACAAATATTACTGACTTGTTTATGAACATCGGGGACTGCTGACCAACAATCCACGGATGGGCGATGAGTTATCAAGGTATACATTTGAAAAATTTAAAATAAAGTAATAATACCCAAACTTCAAACATATATTTTAAGCAAACCAAATCAAATTCTCTATTGAAATAATTGAAAACAAATTTTAAGCTATGATGTTACTGAAACCATTCACCAGAATATCTAATTAGACATTCAAAATCTTTATCTCTGAACTGTTCAATTTCAAAAAGGGGAAATTTCCCCAAACTACGTCTTTTATTGAAAGGAGATTCGAACAACCGGTAATCACGATTTTCGGCCACTTTCTGCAAAAGGGGGGCGAAAAAGCTATTAGCATATGGTTAACGATCCATGGCATATCTGAAACGAGTGTCTCGAAACACTTGGGGCTGCCACGAATCGGGCGGGGGAGAAGTCAGTGTCATCTTCCTCAGCAAGAACGCTCGATTTCTTGCCACCCATTGATTTGATTCACGAGCAAAATTCATTAAACGCCTTGGATCCCTTTGGCCATAATGAGCCCGCATGCCAGTCTCTGATTCGAATGGAATATCTTTTCATTTCAACGGATAATTATTTGTGTCGGTTGGATTCAACAATGTTTTAATTATGCTGCCGATGCATTCATTGTTAATTGTGGTATCTTAAGAACGGAAATTTTCGCACATTTCCGTATTCATTTTTCACAATGGAAAGTTGATTAAATTAAAACGAGTTCAAACGAGTTAAAATTGATACGAGTTCAAAATTTTTACACCTGTTAGGTCAAAATTTTTCTGAATTTATTTGAGCCTTTGGAGCTTTTATTATTATAATTTATACATAAATAGAACTCTAAAATTAGATTTTTTTGTTGTTGTTGAAGATTCGTGAGCCTCGTGTTCTACATACGTATGCCATTAGTCATGTACAAAAGACCATTGACTGATGAATACGAGAAGATAGCGAATTCTTTTTAGGCATCTATAAAATTTCTTTATTTTTGGTGAAATATCAGTGGGCCTCGTATACTACTTACGTAAGTTACAGAGGATGATCCAAAAATTAATATTAAAAATACTTTTCAGATCAAATTGATGGAGAAACCAATAGGAATTACAAAACAAAGTTTGTAAGCAAATATTGCTGATTTTTTTGTGAAAATCGGGGACCACTGATGGGCTCACCGATGGGGCATTAGGAAAGTACTTTTTGGTGGGGTAACCACTCCACATTTGCATTGAAAACATTGTCTCCAAAGAGTTTACATATCTGAAAAGAGTGTATCCAAACACTTCGGGTCGCCACGGATCGGAAGGAGGGAGAAGTCGATGTCACCTTTCTCTGCAAAGAACACTCGATTTCTTGCCACCCATCGATTTGATGAATGAGCAGAATTCATTAAACGTTTGGGATACCCTTGCCCATAATGAGCCACGCGCCAATCTGTGATTCGAATGGAATACTTTTTCATCCAACGGATCATTATTTGTGTCGGTTGAATTCAAAATGTCTTAATTATCCTGCCGATGCATTCATTGTTAATTGTGATTTCTTAAGACATTTTCGCAGATGCACATATTTGTTTTTCGCAACTGATTAATTATTGGTTCAAATTTTCTGAATTATTTTGGGCTTTTAATTCTTTTATTATTATAATTGTACATAAATGAAACTTTAAAAATAGTTTTATTTACTTGTTGAACATTCTTGAGCCTCGTGTTCTACTTAAGTATGTTATTAATCATGCACAAAGAATTATGAAAGGATACTGACTTCCTGGCGGACTTGTATAAAAGTTTTTTTTTTTTTTTGGTTAAATATCAGTCTGCCTCTTATACTCGTTACATCTAAAAAAATTAATATTACAATGCATATTTAAATAAAATACACATATAAAGAATTCTTTTTTTTTATGTTGCCAAAATTGTTATCAAGGTAGACATTTGAAAAAAATTTATAATAAAATCATTACATCCAAACTTAAAACAAGTATTTTAAGCAAACCAAATCAAATTCTCTATTCAAATAAATAAAAACCAATTTTAAGCTACAATTTTTGCTAACACCATTCACCACAATATCTAATTAGACATTGGAAATCTTTATCTCTGAACTATTCAATTTCAAAATGAGTAAAACTTTCCATTTCCCCAAACTAAGTCTTTTAATGTACGGAAATTCGAGCAACCAGTAATCACGATTTTAACCTATTAACATATGGTTAATGATCCATGGCATATCTGAAAAGAGTGTCTCCAAACACGGATCGGGCCAGGAGAGAAATAAATGTCACCTTTCTGAGCAAGAACACTCGATTTCTTGCCACCCATCGATTTGATTAATGAGCAGAATTCATTACACGCTTTGGATCCTCTTTCCCATAATGAGCCGCGCGCCAGTTTCTGATTCGAATGGAATAACTTTTCATTCCAATCGATAATTATCTGTGCCGGTTGGATTCAACAACGTCTTAATTATACTGCCCATGCATTCATTGTTAATCGTGATTTCTTAAGAAATTTTCGCAAATGCACGTATTTATTTTTTACAGCTGCTTAAGAAGAATTTTTTTTATTAGTTGTGAAATGGTTCTTCTAGATATTGAAGCATCGAAAGTTTTCTGCGCATTCCGCTGAATGTCAAGAATAGTTGATTGTAGGGCTGTCACCGCTTTCTTTTGGATACGTTGGTCCGAGCATTCTGTTTTATATATCGGTACACCTAGTCTTTTGCAACGATTCACATATCATTCATCGATCCATTTGATCAGAATTCTATTCACAGCAGACACATCTACTTGAACTTCAGCAGCGATAGGACGATAAGACCAACCAAAAAACCTATTATTTAACCCGTCAATTAAATTTAACCCGTTATTAAATTTAAAGTTTCATTAATGAATATAATATATTTTCAGTTAAATACAAATTAATAATAAAATTCACTTTTTATCATTCAAAAAATATTACAAAGATTAAAGAAGAGAACATTTTATGCTTGCTTTATAAATGTTGAAAAGTGTCGGTTAGGACTGAAGATAAATTACAAATTTGAAATTAGAAATCAAGAATATAATAAATAAATACCATAAATTTTTTGAACTTAAAATTTTCGTTTTTATTTAAACTAAGCAAAGAAAATTATGTCCGAAAAAATTTATTTAAAATACTAAAAAAATATTTCCAATAAAAAATATTTAATTCCAGAGAACAACCATAGAACGACGAAAATGTTTTCATCTTATTAAAACTTAATTATATTTTATGCTGAAAAAACTGTCCAGATATTTTATGTATGTAATTAACAGTAGCACTAAAAAGTTTAAAAGTAAAACAGTAGCAATAACGTCAGAAAAAACATTTACCATGCAATAATTATGAGTTTGAAAAATGGTCTCTCACGCAGAGTAGCAAACATAGATAACATTAAATATGATATTATGTCATCAGTTATTAGAGAATTCATAAATTAATTACAACACCTGAAATAATGTTATTCATACACTATTTGCTTTTGCATAATAAATAAATTACAGTGGGGTGACATTAAATTATTAGCTGTCATTCAAAATGGATGAGCAACATCATCAATGATTAAATGAAATGGTCCAAGCTGTTTTGTAACGAAAAATAATTATCAGACGAGCAACTGAATATTAGGTATTACTGGATTGGCGAATTCTTAGCTCATGTTTAAGCCGATTTTGAAATAGTTAATGAAAAAACTGCAACTCATTAAATTCAGTATAATTGAGGTCAAGATTAAAATGGTCAATACAATAGTATAATAAATTTTTATTCTTAGAAGTGCATCGGATTTTTATGGGCATTTATGTATATTGTGATATATGTTGATGGGTAATAATACAATGTTATATAATATGTATATTGCTATGGCAGCCCAATATTAAAATTGGCATAAAATTCGGCAATAATGATCGTCTCTGATTTTATTAAAACGTAGTACTGAAATATGAAACTCAATCTTTCTGCTATGGTGACACCACTGGCTCTTGTTAATATGGTAAATCAATATTAAAATTTGCATAGAATATACGATAATATTGATCACATGAATAAGTAATCGACTCTGATTTTATTATTTTAGCACTGAAAAATGAGAAGCAATTACTCTTTTTGCTATGGTCACACAATTGGATCTTGTTGCTATGGTAACACTATTGCCTCTTGCCGCTATGGTAAAACTATTGGCTCTTGTTGCTATAGTAACTCAATACTGAAATTTGTATAGAATACACGGTTATAATGATCCTTTGAATATGCCATCGATTCTGATTCCATTATTTTTTTATTGAGGCGTTACCAAAAATAAAAAAATAAGATATTTTAATTAAATGTTCTCGCTAGTTTTGAATTCCAGGAACTTCAACTTGCCATCATTCACCATTGGAAGTATCAAAAAACTTACTACTAGAATTAGGAAGAACACCCTCAAGAAGAAGAGTTCTCAGAGTCCTCTTTTCTTTCTTGAGGGAAACGAAAGGACTTTCCAACATACAGATATATAGTGACCATACTCGACGTACATACGAAAGTTTTCAATTCGGCTCCGCTTTTCAAATTTCAAATCAAGTTTCTGGTTTGAAAAATCCAATGTACTATTAACCAAGCCTCACTAGATCTTTTTTTTAATAAAGTAGAAAGTGCAATTTTGCATGGCGAATTATTGAAAAACAGAAATTTATATCATAGTTATGTTAGTATTACAGCTAAATTTTAATATTTGACATTTTTATTTAATTACAACTTGACTTTTATTCGGGTTTTTTTCAGGTATTAGATTTAAAATCTTTTAACATAAAATTTTTTTTTGGGTCAATATTACTTAATTTATGAAAAATAAATAATTGACACTTTATTCAAATTAATGAAACGAAATATATTAAAACATATGATGGTTATTTTTTGTAAATTTATTTCAATTTCTATGATGTAAAGGAAATAAAAAAAAATATATTGGAATATTTGTTTCATTTATTTTATTTATTTATTTATTTATTTATTTTTCCTTATTTTTTAAAATTTTTATTTATTGATTTTTTTTCCAAAAATATTTGTATTTATTTATTTTATTTTTAAAAATTATTTTTCATTAAATTAGTTGTAAATGAACACAACCAACTTAAGATATTGTATAATTTCAGTTGAATCACTATTTATTAATTTGAATGAAAACATGAAATTCATTCTATATCTGTTTTTAATAAGTATTAAACATCTAGCTAAAATTTTTGATTTATTTCAAATTTATTGCATCCTTATTATAAACTTCGGCTTTAATTTTACAAATCTTATATAGAATTTCAAACATCAGAAATAATGATAATGACAAGCCCTATGACGAAGTTAAAATAATATTAAATACATATTTATTTTTATGGCATAAATAACATCGCTTAAATAATTAATATGATTTAACATATGAAGATAAAATGAAATTATTAAAAAAATTGGAATACAATTTCAATAAAGGATTTCACTTGATGTTACATAAAAATAATAGGGAAATATTTAAATAAAATAGAATTATATAAGAGCATATCATTTATTAAATAAAACTGAATAAAATCATTTAATGGCATGTTTTCTATCTTTAATAAAATATACACAAAATTAATATTTTATTTAATTAAACTAATATTTTTGATATTAATATTAAAATTTATCTTAATTTTATCACACTTAATTATTATTTTTCTCAACATTTTGTGCCTGTAAATTAATTTCCCTATCCATTAATGCTTATAAGTTAAACAACAAATTCAAAAAACAATTGTCAGTTGCTAATTTTATTCAAACTCTTTTTACGTGTTGCTTTAAAAGGAATAAAATTTTTTTATTTGATTCAAAAACATATCTACTGGCAAAATATATTTTTAATGAAATATTAGGATGAGAATCTCAGCTAAATTACTTTCATTAGCGGAAAGTTATTGTATATTAAAAATACTCTAGCACCAGAAAGAATAATAACTTAAGACTGAATAAAATTTCTGCATGTAAAGAAATCGCATTCGTCTAGCAACTGGAATATTTTTATATGCAAATCAGATGGTCCTACAAACGCATCAAAAATGAAACGTTTATTGAAAATGTATTCAAACAATGAATACTTTCCGAGTTTATTCTTTACCATTGTTTTAAAAACGGTATTTGTATTTGCTGCGATTTCTGAGTCTTCAAAATATGTTTGTCTTTTTTTCGAAAAACAAGCACTTTATCGTAAATAGTAAAATAAAAAGTTTTCGTATTTTTTTAGTCGTACAAAGATTATTTTGATTATGTCCTTAAATTCGTTTCTTTTTTTTTTAAATCTTTTTTCAATTCCTACCATTAGTTCACACACACGCTATATATAACTTGTTCAAATTTTGAATCGTTCATAAAATACTTTTTATTCCTCCACTCACGTTCAAATACGTTTTTTTAAATTAGCAATGGATGACACTGGATGTTAATACAGTTTTTTCAAATATTAATTCATTAATTAAATTTAATTAATTAATTTTAGTTTCTTTTAGATTTAAATTGCGTATAGTAGAATAGATGTACCAATAGATGGCACCACATGTAAGAAGAAAATTTGTTTATAAAGAACTTTCTGCAATATAGGGGGGGGGAGTAGGAATTGACTTTAACATTTTTTTTATACTACTTGTTTTAAATCATTCCTTAAATAAATGTGAATCTAAATAGAACAGTTAATAAGTTTTATTTTCTGAAGGAGTGCAACATCAGGTTATATGTGCTGGTATACATATAAAAAGTTTAAAAATTACTTACAAATAAAACAGTTGATCTTTTGGGGGTTTTATAAAATCGATGTAAATCACATTCAGAAATCATGTATATATTTTCGAAAAATATAAATTACTTCGTCGCCTTTATAATAGCAAACAAAATCTTACGTTTCAATTGAAGAAAACTACCCGATTTGTAACCCTTCATTAGTAAGCACAATATGCAAGTACACTTCCGTGAATTTTTCATGTGCAGCTGTAGTTACCGTGTAAAGAAAGATGTAGACTTGGGTAGATGCAGAGAGTTTTCAATTTCTTCCTTTGGTATCTGTTCAAAAAAGTAAAAGCTCACAGAATACAATACCTTTTTTGGTGTACATGGAATAAGAGATTGATGTGAAAAAAAATTTTAGAAATCGACTATTTTTAAAAAATTAGAAAATAAAAAATCAGAAAATATGTAAGAGAAAACGTAAAACAAGAAAAAAATAGCAAAATAGAATAAAAAACAATTAAATTTCATAAATAAGCTCTATTTGTGGCTCAGACTCAACGAGAGCCGCTGGTCAGCATTGTTGTTGACATTGTCTCCAAAAACGAGAAGACTCGAGGGCATTTGCGATTTGCAGCACCTTGTCTCCTTAGTCGGACCTAGTGGGAGTTTTCTGTGTTTTCTCCCATACGAGATTCAAATGCGGAGTAGTTTTCCCTGAAAGTTCTACAGGAAATCACTACCTTCCTTCAGTCTCACGAAGCCAGGTCCATAAGACCACACGGGTTCTTGGACTTGGTCTAGATCAGGGGTGGCCAACCCAAATGATCTCGCAGGCCACTTTGGAAATGCATTATAACTCCGCAGGCAGCATATAAAATTAAATATCCCCATATTACCTTTAGACCTACAATAGGCATTTTTGGGAGTGAAAAATTGAAATATAAGTAGTTATTATTTTTGTGTTTACTTTTATTCTTACATGTAAACATATATAATATAATATTAAGGATACTAAACGCCCATTGTAAAGAAATATATAATACTAAAAATGAACTATAAAAATATATAAATATAAACGAAATAAAAAAATGAAATCATTAAAAAAAAATTATTTTATTAGTGCGATAACCACTTTTCACCACTTTTTCACTTAGCTTTTGCAGATCAATCTCAATTTGGGTATTTGCACATCGTAATGGGTGTTGCAGGTTAGCGTCCATTGTGTTTGAGCGCGTTTTGTGTTTAGTCAATTTCATTTTCGAAATAAACGATTTGCATTTGTAAGTTGAACCAAAAGCGCTAGCAACTGAGAGTCTGGTTTGCTCTGCAATCAACTGTGCGTATCTAGGGAGGGTCACTGCGTCGTTGGGGTCATTTAAAGTGAAACATAGAACCTGTTATATTAGATGTTCCAAGATGCGCGCGCCTCATGTGTTCGCATAATATATTTTAATTATTCTGTGAACTCATAACTGTAACCTCTTATATAAAACAAGCAATATCTGTCTTATATTCACAAGAATATTTTTTTTAAATCAAGGTAATTTTTTTCTCACAATTTCGGCAGTTAATTTTTGAATATGTGGATACACTTTCCACAACTTTGGCCTTTATAAAATAAGTATATTTTCTAAAGTGTGATAAAGCTTACGGGCCGCAAAAATATTCAAAGGTTGACCGCGGGTTGGCACCCCTATTCTAGATGTTGCTGTCTACCAAGTGAGATAAAGAAAAAAATTAAATCAGGAAAATCCAATAAGAAAAAGTTAATTTAAAAACTTCATTAAGGAAGAAGAAAAATTTGATTAAAAAAAATTATTAATAAAAACTAAAATACAAAAATATTAAATAAGAAAAACAAATTAAACAAAAATAAATTAAACAGAAATAAATTAAATAAGTAATTTTTTTTAATAAACTTTTGTAGTTAACTTTCGTAGTTTCTTTAACTATGTATTTTCTTTACTTCTTTGAACTATCCTACTCCTTCACAGAAAATTGCAAACCCTTTTAAAATTCTTCAGTATTAGAGAATCGTTTACCTATGGCACAAAGCGCACTGCGAATTGGCGGGAAACTCAGAATAGCGTTTGGCGCAGTGAGAAAGCGGCTGCAAAAGATTGAGATAATCAATGGCATTCATTCTAGCCCTGGGG
>BPLQ01003679.1:0-20426 GCA_021605075.1 Caerostris darwini | reverse complement strand
AGACCGGGACCTACGGCTTAAAGTGAATTCCGAACCACTACAAACACCCATAGCACCTCCGGAAATAGAATCCGAAATCTTTTTTTTTTTTTTTTTTTTTTTCTAATGCAGCTGGCAAACATTAGACAGCCAGGTCTTGGATGCCTTAAGGTAAACGCTGCACAGATGTTACTCACTTTGCATTAACCAGGGGGCGAGTGTAACTTGAAGATAAGCTACGGACGCGGGGTAACAATGCCCCCCTCCTCCCGCAACGCTCTAAAATCCTATTAGGACCGGGACCTACAGTTTAAAGTGGATTCGCTGTCTATTCAATTCGGTTCCATATCTTGTTTCTCTAACGCTTAATTCGTGTGATATTGTAGGCATTCTAATTTCCATTAAGGATTAAGTGTTAAAAGATTTAGTTTATTTAGTATTATGAATATTAGTTTATTTAGTATTAGTATTATGGTTAAATAAAAATAAAACTGAAACAAAAAAAAAACTTTTACAAATTATATTCTGAGTCTGAAAGTTTTAAATAAAAGATATCATTTGAAAATGGCCGTCTTATTAATCCAACTGCTAATGCTTCCATTTTTCAGAAGAAGAAAAAAATGGCGTTTAGAATATAATAAGAACTTTTTTTTTCTTTTCAAAGTAAGAAGACAGAAGATAAAAGCTCCAATGAAAGAAGTAAATCCTAACTGCAAACAGAACATTTCTGGAGAGTAAACGAAATTTTGTTCTCTGAAAGATTCTCTTTACCAAAGGTAGTAAAAGGAAAGGCTTTCACTTGTTACTGGGGTTTTCTTTAAAAATCCAATCTGAGCTTTCTATACTTCACATTGAAGTAAGCTTAAATAGAATATTCTTTTGCATAACACGGTAAATAAGGCGGTTTTTATCTATATTGAGGATTAAATTAACTTCTGGACACAATACAGGGATAATAAGCTGTAATCACTGAAAATATGTCAGTAAGTAGTTCTAATTTTTTTTAGAAACAAAATATTTTTTTTTAATTTTGATTGCGTGGTGTTTTTAATAAAATTTAAATTTTTAAGTTTTTAATAAATTAAACTTTATTGCGAAAAATGCTTTTGTCACCTTCAGAATAATAAATGTATAAGTTATAAGAAATAACAAAAAATACTGCCAAGTTGGCGACCGGCTAAAAAGATTGGTGACTTATTCTGCAGAAGTATGTATTAGGAAGATCAATTATTATGCTGTATTATGTATTAGGAAAGTATCTGATGAAAATTACATAACATTTCTAATATTAGAATTAATTTTACTATTTTATAGGTATTTTCAGTTTTTTTTAAATACTGCCAAGTTGGCGAGGAGCTGAAAATACTGGCGACTTATGTGACAGAGTTCTATTAGAAAGATATTTGATGAAAATTTACATGACATTTCTAATATTCGAATTAAATTGATAGAATTAATTTTACTATTTTATAAGAATCTTTAAACTTTATTAACACAATAAAATGAATGAATAATCTAATTTAGTTAGAAATGGAATTAACAGTAAAGAAGGTTCTGAGTTTGAAGTTTTAAATAAAAGATATCATTTGAAAATGGCAGTTTTATTAATCCAACTTCTATTGCTTCCATTTTTCAGAAGAATAAAAAAAATGGCGTTTAGAATATAATAAGAACTTTTTTTTTCTTTTCAAAGTAAGAAGACAGAAGATAAAAGCTCCAATGAAAGAAGTAAATCCTAACTGCAAACAGAACATTTCTGGAGAGTAAACGAAATTTTGTTCTCTGAAAGATCCTCTTTCCCAAAGATAGTAAAAGGAAAGCATTTCACTTGTTACTGGGGTTTTCTTTAAAAATCCAATCTAAGCTTACATTGAAGTAAGCTTAAATAGAATATTCTTTTGCATAACACAGTAAATAAAGCGGTTTTTATCTATATTGAGGATTAAATTAACTTTTGGACACAATACAAGGATAATAAGCTGTAATCACTGAAAATTTGGCAGTAAGTAGTGTTAATTTTCTTGTTAGTGATAAAATATTTTTAATTTTGATTACTTGGTGTTTTTATAAAAATTTAACTTTTTAAGTTTTCATTAAATTAAATTTTATTGGAAAAAATGTTTTTTTCACTTTCAGAATAATAAATGTGCAAGTTATAAGAAATAGCAAAACATACCGCCAAGTTGGCGACCGGCCAAAAAAATTGGCGACTTATGTTGCAGAAGTATATATTAGGAAAGTATCTGATCAATTATTATGCTGTATTATGTATTATTAAAATATCTGATGAAAGTTATACAACATTTCTAATATTAGAAATAAATATATCAAAATAATTTTACTATTTTATAGATATTTTTCAATTCTTTTGATGATTTTTTAGTTTTTTGATATACTGCCAAGTTTCGACCCGCTGAAAAAAATTGACATCTTATGTAACAGAGTACTTATAGGAAGGTGTCTGATGAAAGTTACACATCATTTCTAATATCATAATTAAATTGAACGAATTAATTTTACTATTTTATATATTTTTTTCAGTTTTTTTTTTATGAATTTTCAGTTTTTTGAAATACTGCCAAGTTGGCGATGCGCAGTAAATATTGGCGAGTTATATGAGGTAATTGATGAAAATTTACATGGCATTTCTAATATTCAGATTAAATTGATAGATTTAATTTTACTATTTTATAAAAAGCTTTAAGCTTTATTAACACAAAAAAAAAGAATGAATAATCTTATTTAGTTAGAAAAGTAATTAACAAATTATAAAATAAAAATTAAATTAAATAAGAACAATTTTAAAACATTTTTATTCTGAGTTTGAAGTTTTAAATAAAAGATATCATTTGAAAATAACCGTTTTATTAATCCAACTGCTAATGCTTCCATTTTTCAGAAGAAGAAAAAAAATGGCGTTTAGAATATAATAAGAACTTTTTTTCTTTTGAAGGGAAGAAGACAGAAGATAAAAGCTCCAATGAAAGAAGTAAATCCTAACTGCAAACAGAACATTTCTGGAGAGTAAACGAAATTTTGTTCTCTGAAAGATCCTCTTTCCCAAAGATAGTAAAAGGAAAGCATTTCACTTGTTACTGGGGTTTTCTTTAAAAATTCCAATCTAGGCTTGCTATACTTTACATTGAAGTAAGCTTAAATAGAATGTTCTTTTGCATAACACATTAAATAAGGCGGTTTATATCTATATTGAGGATTAAATTAACTTCTGGACGCAATACAAGGATAATAAGAGTTAATCACTGAAAATATGTCAGTAAGTACTGTTAATTTTCTTGTTAGTGAACAAAATATTTTTAATTTTAGTTAAGTCGTAGTTTTAATAAAGATTTTAAGTTTTAAGTTTTTATTAAATTAAATTTTGTCGGAAAAAATGTTTTTTCCACTTTCAGAATTATAAATGTACAAGTTATAATAAGTAAAAAAAAATATTGCCAAGTTGGCGATCGACGAAAAAATTGCCGACATATGTGACAGAGTGTTATAAGGAAGGTATACTAAAAAAGTTACACGACATTTTTAATATTCGGATTAAATTGATCAATTTAATTTTATTATTTTTTAATTATTTTTCAATTATTTTGTTAAATTTTCAGTTTTTTGAAATACACCCAAGTCGGCGATCCGCTGAAAAAAATTGACGAATTATGTGACAAAGCGCTATTAGGAAGATTATCTGATTAAAGTTCCACAACATTTCTAATATTCGGTTTAAATTGATAGAATTAATTTGACTATTTTATAGGTATTTGTCAGGGCTTTTTTTTCTTTTCTATTTTAATAAATTTCCAGTTTTTTTAAATACTGCTAAGTGGGCGACACCCTGAAAAAAATTGGCAATTTATGTGACAGAGTGCTATTAGGATGGTATTTGATGAATTTTACGCAACATTTCTAATATTCAGATTAGATTGTTCGAATTAATTTTACTTTTTTATACGTAATTTTCAATTTTTTGTTGAATTTTCAGTTTTTTAAAATATTTTCAAGTTGGCGATCCGCTGAAAATAATTGTCGACTTATGTGACAGAGTGCTATTAGGAAGGTATCTGATGAAAGTTTACACCACATTTCTAATATTCGGATTAAATTTAAATTGATCGAAATAATTTTACTATTTTATAAGCATTTTTCAATTTTTTTGGAGAATATCATGAGAGTTAAATAAAAATTTTCTGCGTCAGTAGTCAGTAATCATAGTAGTTTAATTTATGAATTTAATTAATTGATATTTTAATTCACATTATAAAGCTTTATTATGAAAAATGATTTTTAATAACACTACTGTGTACTAAACAGAAAACTAAAATATATCCAAGTTGGCCATTTTGGTTGGAAATTTAACTACTTGTAACAAAATTAATGATATTGGGGAAGAATCTGGTTAAGGTTGCAGAAAATTCCTAACAATATACCATATATTTATAAAACACCAGCTGAAATTTATTTGGAATTTTTTTTTAATAATTGTGCGGTATGCATAAAGACTGTAATTATAGTAGATGTTTATAAATTTAATTAATTAATAAATTTCTAAAGAGCTTGCTGGCCGCTGTGTGGCCAGCTCTCTGGAGATCAGGGCCGCTAGTTTCGGGTTCGAGTCTCGGCGATGCCATGGATATTCGTAAGGGTTCGGAATTCACTTTAAACCGTAGGTCACCGTCTAATTTTACTGTTGGGGTACGGCTACTAACTCTACCCTGTAAAAAGATAGCATCTCCTGCTTCGGATTCTGCCAGCAGGCAAATGGCCATGGTCCAACATGAACTGTAGTGCCAGGAAATAATTATTGCTAATATTATTCATTAATGTCCGATTCGTGGCTCAATTGCAACGTGCGGTGCTGGTGATCATTAAGCCTGTGGTTTAATCCACTCACAGTTTTGTTCTAGAGACTGTTTCATAAAACCTGATTTCGTTTGCGAGTCGACTGCGTCTGTGATGTCCAGCATCTTGCCTGGTTAGTCTAACTACTTGCTGGGAGTTTTCCCGCAATTTTTCTCTTACGATACACAAATGCGCCACAGTTCCCCCTAAAAATCCACCTGGAAAGCACTGCCCTCTTACTCCAACGGCATGGAGGCTAGTCAGACTTCTACCTATGAGTGCTCCATCACATCAGAAGCTGAGTAGACTACTGATGGGATGTCCGTCCCGCACTGCAGGACGCTGAAGATTAGATGGATACAACATTACATTTCAGTAATCATGAAAAAACTTTCCATATGAGCCAAACCATTTTTATCAAATTATTAACGCAAACAAAAAAAAATAAGGATTTTTTTCCAGATGTAGCAATTTAATAAATAGTATCGAATAAATTAATTAAGCCCATCTATATTTAATTACTCCTGTTTCGATGGCATTTTAATAATATGCCATTTTGTTATACAGAACTACTACATTACAAATAAAGCTACTACAAAGATTACTTGAGACTTTGGGAACCAATTGATAACATCCAGTAATATTAAAGTATGAATATATTCGAATACGTGTATGGGGATTTAATTCCTTGTTCGACCCGCGCATTCAGTGAGAGGAGAAATTAGCTTCCGAAATCATTCAACCTTGAAGATAACTAACTGTACTTATGGAGCAGCATTTTAATCGGTATTGTTCTGCATGCCTTAAATTATTTTAATAATGTGAAGCTTGTTCTATAGTTATTCACCTTTATTTTCATTTTAACCGTATTGACTAATGGATGTTTTATTGTAGGATGAAGGATTTATTTTAATACTTTATTTCCAAAAATAATGAAGCTAAAACGAATATGAGACAAAGACATATTTTAAGGATTTTATTTTTTCATTAGAAATATTAAAACCTTAAGCTAAATATTTTTAATTTCTAATTCACTCACAATATTGAACATCACAGACATACAATTAGAAACATATACTATTTAACACATTTAAGAACATATAATTATAGATTCGTGGAAGGATTCCACTTTTAAGCCGAAAACCCGATACTCAGCTACGCGCAGGATGTGCGAAATATACTTCTTCTCCGGGTGAGAATCTGTAGATCAACTAATACGCAAGGTTGCTTTAAAATATTTAATTTTAACCAAAAAAATCTTTTGCGAATAATGCCATCTGATGTCAAATGATTATTTCGTTATTGTTTTAAAACATTTTCTTGTAGTTAATGTAGGTAATATTTTTTTGAAGTTTATGAGATTATGGTTTTTTTTAATGTACTTTTTAATTATTTCAAATATTCTTTTTTAATGCACTTTATAATTATTTCAAATGTTCTTTTAATCTGGCCTTTTTTATATATTTCTTTACTAAATTCTAATAATTCCATTAATCTATTTAATAATTCCATTTCGTGGCTATTTAGAATAATATTTCCTTTTCAATGTAATAAACATCAATTTGCCTTAATCGATATTTTTTGTAATAAATTTTAACAAAACTAAAAATATTTTAATGTATACAGGCAAATCCTAGCTCATATCTACTAATGTGTAATAAATTATTCAATTTTTTTTTCCGTTCATAAGCAATTTTTATTAATATAGACATTATTTAAAAGCACAAATTTCTTTTCACAAATTTTAAGTTCATTTCTCCATTACCCATTCCCCCATTAAACACGAATGGTATATCAGAACATTTTTTTGATAATAAAAAATAAGCTTTATTTTTATTTTACTATAAAAATATAACATTATTAAAAATTCTATTAGAAAACTTACTATAGAATATAATTTTTTTTAAAAAATGTAATCTGTTTAAGAAGTCATTTCTTGAAATTTCTGTTTTAAAGCAGACAGCTCAGTTTATGAAAACGATCCCAGAAAATGAGTCGTAATTTTTGTAGGGCATATTTAAAAATAGCCTCAAAAGACGCTGTCCATTAAAAAAAATCACGTTGCTTAGAATTTTTTTTTTTATTTTGCAAAGAAAATTAAATTGACTGTAATGCCTAAACGACGGAAGTGAAATAAACTCATGTTTGTGAAAATTGCAGCACCATGAAGGACTTACGCGAGTGAGCTGAAATTTTCAGTTAAATGCAAATTAGCGCATGATATGCAAATGATTAGAATTTCAAATGCGTAGCGCATGCGTATGCTGAGCAGCGCCCTCGGAACGGCGGATGGATCCGAATAAATAGATGGCAGTAGCGAAGCGTGTATGGTTATCGGTGGTTATCTGCTAGTGGTAAATGTTAGCTCAAACGTTACTTATGCCTCTTCGACGAAAGAGAGCGAGAATTGAACAACTTACAGAGTTTGAACGGGGGAGAATCATCGGCCTTCGTGAAGCTGGATTGTCTTATCGTGCAGTAGCCGCTCGTGTGTAGCGTAACAGCAGCACAGTGATGCGCCTTTGGAAGCAGTGGACGGACGAGTGTCGGACAACTCGGAAATCCGGGAGTAGACCCCGAAATGTAACGTCAGCTCGCGATCATAGACACCTGATCCGCATGGCGCTGACGGACCGTACAGCTTCCTCTAGACAATTGACAGCACAGTAGTCAATAGCTACAGATGTTTCATTGTGTGCTTCATCAATTCGTAGACATCTGCTGCAGCGTGGACTGCGCGCAAGGACTCCTTTATACAGGATCCCTCTCACGCTAAACCATCGCCGCCTGCGGCTACAATGGGCCGCTCAGCATAGAGACTGGCGTGCTGATTGGCAGCATGTCGTGTTTTCTGACGAATACCGCTTTAATTTGTGGAACCATGATGGCCGCATTCGTGTCAGACGCTATGCCGGTGAACGCCACCTTCCGGAGTGCATTATCGAACGCCACAGTGAACGAACACCCGTAGTTATGGTCTGGGGTGCCATAGCATATCATGGACGATCTCAATTGCTAAGAAATGTGGGCGATCTGAACAGCAACCGGTACATCAGTGAAGTTCTACAGCCCCAAGCTGTTCCCTTCCTTCAAAGCTTGCCAGGCGCTGTATTTCAACAGGACAATGCCCGCCCTCATATCGTAGGACTGTTCAATCCTTCATTGCAACGGGGCAGGTACAGCTTCTTCCTTGGCCTGCGTATTCCCCGGATATGTCGCCGATTGAACATGTGTGGGATTTCGTTGGTCGGCGTCTCGCTCGTGATCCTCGTCCTGTTGCTTCTGCAGACGAACTTTGGGTGTGCATAAAAGCAATATGGAATGCTCTTCCTCAGGCAGACATTCAAAATTTGTTTGACTCCATGCAACGTCGTGTAGCAGCACTTATTGCGGCGCGTGGTGGCTACACAAATTGCTGATTCCGATCTCGTGTTATTGTTTGTTTGCTTTGAACATTTAATCATTTATTTGTACCACTACCACTCAACTGTGTATTAAATTTCATTCAATTATGACGATTCCTTCATGGTGTTGCAATTTTCAAAAACAGGAGTATATATGTCAATACTCAATAACATTCGACGACTATATGTGCATTATTTGAAGATAAATTTTCAGTAAATTTAAATATAGAAGAAATATATAATAAAAAGGGGTATTGAAATTTATATAAAGAAAAATTACACAAAAAAAAAGGCAAAGGACCTCTATAAAATGCATTGTAATGTTTTTCAATTTTTATCGCTTAATATTTTAAAGGATGGATTTTCAAATGTAATAAAATACGTATGTCTATTTTCAACAACTACTTAATCTAGCTAGGATAGAATACCTCTTTTTAATTTGGGTGTGCTTATTTAATTTTACATAAAGGTTTTTAATTAGTTATTCTTAAACTGAAGTTGGGGTGCAAATAGTTATAGGCGCACTATATAGTAATTTTTGAGAAATATGTTATAATAGTTAAATGTTATATATATAATATTTATAATAGTTAAGTCAAATATTATAGAAAATATAATGAGATAAAAAGTGATAGAAAGTGCACCTTAAATTTACTATTTATTCTTGGGTTTATGAGAAATGTCCTGATGTGTCCTATTACAACTACTACTATACCACATCACTGTACCTAGAGCTGAGTTGCCCCTTTACAATTTGGAAATGATGTGGGTGAGAAGAAGTCTGATTGGGCTCTGTGACACTCTACGGTCACATGAGACCTGGACCTACGGCTTAAAGGGGATTCCGAACCACTGCAAACATCTATGGCCCCGTCGGCACCACACCCCGCTAGCCACTCGGCCATCAGGTTGATATGTCCTAGCGATTTCTCCAATGTTGGGATACATATCTGAAAGACAAACTCTCATTTCCTAGTCAATACATGAAAGATTTCCTCACATTCATTACTACTCAGCCACGCTATATCAGCCATTTGCTATATTTAAGCGAATATTTTTGTTTAATTAAAAACAATAACTTCCATGGTTTAAGAGTATTTCTTTTCGTTTAAAATTTTAATAATATGCTAAATTTTAATATCTTAATAAATACCCTGGTTTAAAAAAATATTTCTGCTGAATTTAATCTGTTCTTGAAAATATATTTTGAGGAAAAGATAGATAGGTTTTTATACCTATTTTAATTTAACATAAAAAAAAAACTCATATTTGTGCCATAAACTGAGAAACAGAAAATTTAATATAATTGTTTATTATTAAATTATCAGCTCTTTGTTACATTTTTTTAATATAGAAAAAGAGCGAGAAGTAATTTATCTAAAAAAAAAATGTCGACAGTTTTTGTGCATATGATTCTGAAGTATGAAAAGGGGAATTTATGAAAGAAAATAATTTGTAAAATACGATTTGTTTCGATGTATTTCACTAGATGTCACTAGGAGTCATCAAATCCTTCATGATTCATTTTTTTTTCCAAACGATGTTCGACAGTTTCAAAAATCTATAATTTCCATTTATGGCCAAAATAAAATTACTCTGTTTTATATTTAAATATTACTTTTCTAAAGAACTGTAAAATAGAAAATTTTTAACAATTAAATACTGTTAAATTTACTAAATGGAATATATATACTATATCAATAAATAATATATATATATGTTTTTTGGTTGTATTTCATTCAAACCAACGAAACAGTTTTAATAAATGCATAATTTAGAGACTAAATTGTTCATTCTGTTAATCTTTTTATGCAATATTTAAGCATATGCTTGCGAATGAATTTTTTTTCCAATAAAGTCGTATAAAATTAAATAATATTTATTATATTTCCAATTTTATTTACAATTATTTTTCATCACTTAACTCTTCATGTCTACTAATAAATTTCCGTTTTATTTATATGGTTTAATTCGTGAATCAGTTCCAACGACTTATTCTTGTAAGCATAAAATTTTTATTATACTTACAGAAATAAGCCGTTATTTCTAGCTTATTTCTGTAAGCATCTTATTTTGAACTTGTCAAATCAAATAATAAGGATAATAGATATTTTAGTATGTTAGTAAGAAATGCCTTAGCAAATTTTAAAGCGGAAAGATAAAAGTTCAAAGTTGATAGATCCTCCTTTCAAGGACAGGTTGATGATTACGTTGGAGTTGGACCGGAATTTTTGTTTCGCCCGTTAGACTTTGGAACCGATAATGGGAGAGGGAGAAAGAGAAAAGGGAATGTGCGGTGTGGAGTGGAATGGAGAGTTCCAGGCAGTACGGAAGGTACAATGGTCTGGAGAAGAGTTCTAGGCACTATGAAATGAAAGATTATATTTTTTTCCTAACAAATGAGTTTAAAAAAGTGAAAAAAAGTTTTGTCGTGTGAAAAAAGAGAAAAGTATAAAGTCTGTATTTTACGGTAAAACCAAAACCAAAAATCCCTGCATATTAATGGAAAAATACTTAGATGCCTCATTTTTCATTGTTCAATAAGAGGTCATTTTTTTTCTTCTAAAGTTCCATACATCTAAAATAATTATAGATATGAACAACAAGAAAAAGCAAAGTGCAAAATAGAGGGTTTTCAAAGTTACTCACTTGGTGACAAATATTTGTCTATTATGAAAATACTGTAAAGTGTCAAAGATTCCTTGCACTTTTTCTTCTTAAGATTTCTTTCTCCTTGACGAACATCCCGACAGATATCGATATTTGTCGTAAAAAATTGTCTTTGAAATAAAAATAATTCGAATTGAAAGAATTTATTTAAAAAAAAATTACACATTTTACATATTTTTCCAGAAATGTTCCCCGATCCTGCCAAAAGCTTAACCTTATTCCCAATTTCAATTCTTTTACTTCCTAAATCACGACTAAAATTCATACAGATTATTTGAATTTTTTTTTTTTTTTTTTTCAAATTGGTTAAGTTATGCAACTTAATCAATTTTAAATTGACAGCAATTCAGATAATCAGAAACCAAATGATCATATTAATATCCACACCTATGACCGATGAAAATGAGATGTTGTGTGTAATCCACAGCTTCCTGCAATGTGGCACGGACGTTCCAAGAGTAAAATCCATAATGCTCATGGATGGAGAGAAATGGGATGTTTCTGTTGTGATGGAGCACCCTAAGTAGGAGTCTGATTCTTGGGCCCGTGTCGCTGAAGAAGAAAGGCACTACCTTCCGGCAGGACATTTAAGGGTATGGTGAGGTAGAAAACCCGGAAAACTCCCACCAGGTAATCCGACTTACGACACAAGATGCTGAACAAAAAAGTCATCTAGTCTTCCCATTTTTTTAAACAGTATCTACTACAAAATCGCCAGCCCTAATACTCATCAGCGGCCCACGTTGCCACGAGTCAGATCCGATGAAATTTAATGGTGAAATTGAATGAAAAAAGTCCAAGCCAGTTTTTCAAAAATGCAGCAAATATTTTTATTATGACTACCTGTTATCGACTATTTTATTTTGGATGAGGATTTTCTTCAAGATAGTGATTTACGCAGTCTAAAACTATAATATTTAGAAAACAATATTATAACTGAAGTGAGGACAAACATTGAGACATTTGTTTTCATTTTCGAAGGATTTGTGTAAATAAGTCTCCAATAGATTTTAATAGTTTTTTAATTGAAATAATTTTTAAAAAACTGATGAAGGTTAATTTTTTTTAGTTCCTTTCCTTAAATGAAAAAATATCACATAATAGGACTAAATTAAAAAAAATCTCTTTGGTGACAGCCTCACATAAACTCTGGTCCTGACTTTTCCACGCACTTGTAATTATCGATTCACGCATTCCTCGTGACTAGAAGGACATCAGAAACGGCTACTGAGCATTAGCCAGCTAGCGGATGATCTCGACTCAAGTATGCAGGTGATTGCTTTGGCCATTCAGTAATTAGGATAACAAGGGAAGATTTGAAATAAGTCAATTTCCTGTCTGTTGTTGATAAAGAAGTTCTCTGTATTTGCATTCCTGGACATCAACAGAAAAAAAAATCGACAGGAAAAAATTTAGATTATTTTTTACATTTAGGCATGCATAAACCAAACAAAATAAATGTCTTTTGAATTTATTATTAGGTTAAAAAATAATTAAACAAAAGAAATTTATGTGAGTTATTTGGTGACTAAATTTAAATCCATGTGTAGCAAGATTTCCAGAAAAATATTAAAATCAGCAGCAGAGTTAAAGCGATAATCATTACCAGATCAATACCTGCGATGCGTTTGCATTTAAAGATGTAATCAATAATGTTTAAGAATGAATCATCTTTCTGTAGATGGATATAGGAGTAAGGTTGTTTGACACAATAATGATAAAAGCGTTTTATCTATAATTTTCACAGTTTTTTAGACGTTGAAATAAATCAGATGTCATTTGAACTAATTAACCAACTCCCTGGCACTATAACCCATGGTGGGCTAAGGCCGTCTGGTCATGGAAGGGTTGTCGGCCCAACGTCCTACCTCTCTAGTCATATTACAGTGAGGCCTACGGTTTAAAGTGGATTCCGAATTACTACAAACTTCCATGGCCCCGAACGCCAGAGTGCTATTTACTTGGTCATCAGGGCCCTAACAAAGAGATATACAAATATTTAAAAAAAATTAGTTCAATTAAAATTTAACTATTGACTCTAAAAGATCTCAGCTCATAAAGAATATGTTCAAAGTTCATCAACCTTTTTTTAAATAATTAATATTAATATTGATTAATATCATTTGGACTTATTGATAGAGTGACGTGTACTGTCTTGACGTAGCTAAAGCTTTTGATCGTGTATGAATCAAACTTTTATCTTTTATAACTTCACACTCTTTTTGGACAAAACTATCTATATTTATCTTTCTAATAAATGAAAAAAATAGGATTTTTGTGGTTGCAGTTGGCAAAACTACTCTTCTGCCATAGAAATCAAGCCTGTGTCCCGCCAGGATTCTATGCTTGTCCCATTTCTATATAATATTCATATTAATTACATTCCGCAGACTCGCACAATCAAACTCATTATGTATAGCAAATATTTTATACTTTCATAGGAAATGATGTATTGTACAGAAAATATTATTAGAAATTACGACCATTACAATTTGCATTTTACCATTACGACCATTACGATTTACGAAAATTACGATTTGCATTTTAAATCGATTCCTCGATATGCTCCTTTCTGAAGTATCAACAATTTCCCCAGTTTGTGTCAGAATTCCAATACTCATTGACTGAATTCTCTGTGGTTATTTTTCTAAATTTACTTGTCTTTATTTTCCTCCTGAATTGTCTATTAATTTTTAAATCTCAACGGCAAAATCTCACTAAAAGCCGAAATTTAAGAATTCTCTCAAAAATTTACACAAAAAAAAAATTACATCCTCCCTGACTTATAAAATTGACTAATTTTGTGGAAAATCCAACTTAGCATCGATAGCATCTTAGCATTACTGTTCACTAAAAGATCATACAATACTCCAAATATGACAATTTATAATCAACCTATCATCTGGTCCACTAAAGTAAAATAATTAGGGTTATCACGCTCGAAATTTGAGAAGTAAATTTAATACTAGACTTCGCATACTCTATCCACTCATTTGCAGAAACTCTAACATTTCACTAGTCAAAAAAACGGTCATTTATCTTGCCTATATTCTTCCAGTTGTAGCATATGCGAACCGGAGTTCTACAGCTCACGCAAACAGGAAAACTAAGTCCTAAGAATTATTATAAATTACCCGTGGAGCTTTAGAAATGTAGATATCAGATGTGCTGTTTCCTTCACTAGTTTCAGAAAAGAAAAAGACCAAAAATTGTATTTTACACACTAAACCGATTTCTCGCCTTTCTGAAGTATCAACAGTTTCTCCAGTTTGTGTCAGAATTTCAATGCTAATTAGTTAAAATCTCTCCAGTTATTTTTCTAAAATTAGTTGTCTTTACTTTCCATCTGAATTGTTGATTAATTTTTAAATCTCCTCTTTTTTCTCTCTTAAATTTAACTTTATGCTGTAAATTATTGAAAGTAAAGCGGGTTGAAGCCAACCGATATTGGTTGATCCTACGGCCAATTCGCAAAATAGGGACAGCTGGGATTTGGCGACTTTTTTGTAGTGCCAGCTGAACGATAAGTCGCCAAATGTGGTAACTATTATTTCTTTACTATTAGCATTTCTATACTATTATCATTTATTTCATTATTATTATTTCATTACTCTCATTTCACTTACAATCGCAACCCTTTTCGGTACTTACGTATTAACGCCATCGCAGCAGGACCTGTGCTAATGACCCAATAAAGAGCTACCAATGCGCCAAAATAGAGACTGTTTTGAATTTATGTTAAACTCTATATCGGCCCATTTTCCACCGAAATCTGATTGACTACTTTGTTTTTAAATAAAGTAGTTTGAATTTTGAAAGTGTTTTGATTTTAAATAAGGTGTTTTATGATTTGTCACAAAAATTTTAAGTGTAGATTGGCGGCAATTTAAAACCGCCAAATTTGTAGCTGCGGTGGCGTTAATACGCAAGTACCTTAAATTTTTTCTGTAAATTATTGTAAGAAGAAGGGGGTTGAAACCAACCAATATTGGTGAATCCAACCAATTAAATTACGGCCAAATCGCAAAATAGGGATTTGGCGACTTTCTTGTGACGTCAACTGAACGATAAGTCGCCAAATGTGATAGGCCGGATTTCTTGTGATGTTTGCAATTCCCTTCACCTACAATCGCAACCCTTTTCTTGGCGCAGTTAGGCGAAAAGAATTTTTGACGCTTATGCAAAAAAAATATAATCCTCGATCAATAACTTGTCCAGTATTTTATCTAAAATCTAAATTTATTTCAATCAATGCAAACAAATCAATTTCAATTTAATCAGTGCATTCGGAATAACTCAATATTTGTATGACTTCTAGTAATGGACGCATCATTTGTGAACGGACGATAGTTGCTTACATTAGAAGTTCCCAAAGGCGTCAAATTTGAAGCCAAATCCATTACATTTCTTTTAAAACGATGGAGTGGATTGAAAATCTCAAATCCATACCGACTTACTGGCTGAGTAATATGGCTTAGGATCCTCAAATAGGTTTCGTTATGAGGTTTCAATCTTGAGTGCTTTTCTGTAACATCTTGCCGCTTTGGCAGGATGGTTCATCATGTAAAAAGCCTGCCCCAGTCTGGCATAAGCTTTGGCATAATTAGATTCAAGCTCAAAGCTTTATGACAATCTGCAGTAGCTCTTTGGTACTGTCCTTGTCTGATCCTGGTGTCTGCCCTGTTGCAATAATAATACAGGATTATGTTCGTTAAGACAGATCGCTTTAGTGAATTCAGCTTCGGCCATTGGATATCTTTCTTGTTGCACAAGATCATTGCCTCGAAGTTTGCATTGTTCAGCCCCTGGACTTGATCTTTGATGGGTACAGGATTGGAAGCTCTTTGGTATATTTCTGGAAGACTTGGGAAATGCCTCATGCGCAAATAGTCTCTCATACTGATTGAATAAACCTTTTCCAATTGGCGGCGACTCTGAGACTTTTTGTGAACACAGGATCCAATTTACTAGTTGATTGCGTAAGTAAGAAGTCCGCTATAGAGATAGCTAAATCTTTATAACTTCAGAATCTTTCACTGACTGAGTGACTGCCATTTATTTCTTATACAAAAAAAATTTATGAAAAATTTTTCTTTAAATTTTAATTCTTGCGATATTTTATTTTTGTTTTTTTTATAATGATATTAATTTCGTTCAAAACAATGTGCAGCCATTTATAACTAAAGGAATACAGCTTGTTAAATCTTAAATCTTAATACATTTGCCTAAATTTCCGCGAGCTCTTCAGGTAGCTAAAAATCTGTGATTTTCGGATTAACAGTGTGCTTTTGAAAGTAAATTATATCTTTGTTAATAATTGATATATTGAATAATCAGCATTAAAAATAAATTATCATTAATTTTTTTCATGTTTTATTACACCAGTGGCCTAATGTTCCATATAATATACCATGGATAGCTCTAAAAGGTTAACAGGAGTTATTGCTTTCCAGAAGTACGTACAGGGGAAAATGAGAGAAAAAATTTAAGAAAATTTTGATTGCTTCTTCACGTATTTGTAATTGTTTTTTAAAATTTAAAATTATTCAAACTGTATGAAACACGGAAAAAAGCTATACAAATATTTTTTAATGTTTTGATGAATGGTGAAGCATGAACATACTTCCATACATGAGAACATCTCAAATGCAATAAATAGAAGTACGAGAGAATGATTTATACATTTTATCCAAACTGTAGTTCCCTCTTAGCATTGGAATTGTCGTAAAAGAAGCAAGTAGTGTGAAAATTTGCTTTATTTGCTTGTAACTTAAATGTACTGCTAATTGCACCCACATACAAGCAACAACGGGACCTTACTAAGATGTTCATATACATATATATATACCTCTGAATAGTGAAGGTCCATGTAATAACATATAAAGCTCAGAGAGCCAATTTGAAAATATATTTCTTCATACAAGAATTCTATTCCTCCATAAATATGTCTCCTTCTATGTATGAGGAAAGATGCCAATTCTTAGTTTCTCGATAGAAAATATTTCCAAGAATCAATCTGTAAATCAAACCAAAAGTCATCCGTGAAAAAGAGAGGGAAAATAAAATACTTTTTAAAAACCTCAGCATATTTCGCAATAAAATTTTACGATCGCTGTTAAAAAGATATGACATCTGAGCAAATAATTCCAAGTCCATTTAATTGTAATGTTATTTATAAAAGACACGCAAAATGAGCCACCATAGCTCAGTGGTTAGAGCACTGGTCTTGTAAACCAGGGGTCGTGAGTTCAATCCTCACTGCTGGCTGAAGGATGCTTTCTTCCGATAATTTTTTTTCTTTTCCCTTAATATTAAAATTAAGTTTTTGTTTAAATTAATTAATATTAGTTTAATTATTTATTGCCAGCATTTCTTGATTATAAATTCCCTAGCTTACTTCCGTTTCATTAACAAGGAATTATTCATCCAAATAACCTAGTTCGGATAAAATAACTAATATGCCTAATAATTAAGACTTTTATTTATACAAATATACGTTCAGTAACTACTTGTCATCCCAATTATCATCATGATCACTTTTGGTTTCAATTTATAGCTCGATTCCTTCGATGCCAGGCTCTACAGTAATTGTTTCTAAAAAACGTGTAGAATTGACTACTACTAAGTTGAATAAAGAGGTCGAGTGCCTGAAGCGTTCATCAACTCAATGGCATGGTGATATCTGTAGGAAAGAAAAGTCAGGATGAATAGATAATAGTAATCGTATAAATTGGAAAAAAAAAGAACGAAAGAAAGAAAATGAAAACATTGGTGATAAAAATGTAACATATTTACGATCAGTAAAGAGCGATAATATTAGAAGGAAGACTGGAAGTTATTCTACTTGAATAAATAAGTGAACAGGAAATTATGGTGGTTTGAGGCTTCGATTCCATTTAGAAGTAGAGTAAGGATACTTGTATTTTCCATTGAATTTCGTAAAATTAGTTTGTGCCTTGATGAGTGGGTTTTCGTGATTACCAATAGTATTGAAGAATATCTAAAAAGTTTTGTAATATAGTTGTCAATAGAATCAATATTTAAGTCTTGATGGATTGTATAATTACGGACAAAGGAAGGTGCATCAGTGATGATACGAAAAAGTTTGCTTTTAATAATTTGTACTGTTAGATTTTGCAACTAGAACACAGATTGGGACAGCGTAAGTAAGGATAGGCCTTAGAACTTGATTATAGAGAAGAATTTTGTTTGACAAAGATTATTTAGAATATTTATTGTTGAGTTTTTTCTTTTTAGCAGGAGTATTGCAGTGTTATTGGAGTCGTTCAGTTACACCAAGATATAATTCGTTTGCTTCCGTAGATTTTTGTTGGTGATATTGGAAAGCTGAAGCTGTAGAAAAAGGTCTAAATTAGGAATTTACGCTCGATTTTTAAACAGTTTTCAATATTGTTGAGATGATCATTGAGATTTTCACATTCGATGTATGTTGAAAATTTCTTGATGCTGGTATGAAGTTGATCTATTTCCTGAACAAAACTAAAGGCAGTCAGGTTGGTATTAATGTCAGTCATATGAACCATACTGCCAGGACTGGTTGTGTGGTCAGTAGGGGAGAGAGACATGATTATACTTTTGGAGGAGAGCGAATCTCCTACCACAACAGCCATAATAGATGGGAAAATAAACAACCTAGTATTTGTTGTTGTTGTTGTTTCTTATCCCACTTGGCTGGCCAAGCCCACGAGCCCATATGTACTCATGATTGAAGGGGAAGAAAGCAGCTTCTGTTGTAATGGAGCACCCGTAGGTAGAAGCCTGACTTTTGCTCCGTGACGCTCTTACAGTCATAGAAGACCGGGACCTACGGCATAAAGTGGATTCCGAACCACTACAAACATCCATGGCACCGCCGGGATTCGAACCCGAAACCTGTGGCACCGAGCGCCAGAGCGGACACTCGGCCATTCAGGTCCCAAATTTGCCAACGGCACACCTAGTATTTAAAAATACTTTTGACTGTTACAGATAACTAGAATGTATTTAACTGAGCTAAGGCAGTGAGGAACACCCGTTGCTTAAAAAGTCCGAACAATCCAGTGCCAAAGTAGAGAAATGGTAGTAAACAAATGGGTAGTCACTAGTAAAAAAAGTTTTTTTTTAAATTTCGCACTAATTAAAAAAACAAAACATTCAGCCATTTAGTTGCCGTAAATCAAATCAAAACTCATCCGTGAAAAACAGAGGAAAAGAAATCACTTTTTAGAAATAGTAGGGAGTTTCGCAATAAAATTTTACGATCGCTGTTAAAAAGATGTGACATCTGAGCAAATAATCCAAGTCCACTTAATTGTTATGTTATTTAGAAATGAATATGCATACAAGCCACCGTAGCTCAGTGGTTAGAGCACTGGTCTCGTAAACCAGGGGTCGTGAGTTCAATCCTCACTGGTGGCTGAAGGATGCTTTTTTTTTCTTTCCCTTATTATTAAAATTTAGTTTTTGCTTAAATAATTTATATTTGGTTAATTACTTATTTACCAGCATTTCTTATTTATAAATTATATAGCTTACTTTCGTTTCATTAACAAGGAAAATATTCATCCAAACAATCTAGGGCGGACAACTGATATTTTATGTAAAATAATTAATATGTCTAAGATTTAAGATTTTTATTTATAAAAATCTACTTTCAAAAGCTACTTTTCATGCCAATTATCATCAAGGTCACTTTTAGTTTCAATTTATAGCTCTATTCCATTGGTGCCTGGCTGTTTCTAAAAACGTGTAGAATTGAAAGAAATCACAGCAAAGAAAGGGATTTTGATAGTAATCAGAGGAATAAAAGCCATGGTAGTATTCCCCTTTGATGTTCGGTTTGGATATGATAGGCTTAAGGGTTATAACCCTGCTTCCTCCTACGTACTGGCAAGAGGCTCCCTGTGACGTTCCGGAGAAATATTCAATTGGCCTATAGACTCTCACCCGGAGAGGAAGTACATTTCATGCACCCTGCACATAGTCGAGTATCAGGTGGGAAATGGAATCCTTCCACGAATCTATAATTAGCTCTTTTTAAAAGTGTAAAATATTGTATGTGTGTGGTATCTGTGCATGTTTAAATAAACATGTGAGTTCTCTAACCTTTGCCTCAAGTATCGCAATCTAATCACACCCAATTACAATCTGGTTGTCCAACCTGAACACTACAGGTTTGTTTTGCTATAATTGCTGAAGGATGCTTTCTTTCGATAGCTTTTTTTTTTATAATAAGACTTCTGGTTGGATTTTCTGTGGTTTATTTAAACTAGGAGTGGCCAACCCAAATGAACTTGCGGGTCACTTTGTAAATGCATCCTAACTCCTCGGACCGCATATAAAATTATATATCCCCCATATAAGATTGAGTCTTACTATAGACATTTTTTTGAGTGAAAAACTGAAACTTAATGAGTTATTATTCTTGTGTTTACTATTATTCTTACATATAAACATAGATAATATAATAATAATGATACTAAACGCATACAAAGAAATATATAACATTAAAAATGAAATATAAAAATT